>JAQZBX010001043.1:0-25032 GCA_029593785.1 Cabassous unicinctus | reverse complement strand
TTCCCAGGCTGACATTTCACAGCCATTTTTTTGTTCAGCAGGAAACAGCCTCAGCCCAGGATGAGAAGACAGCCGCCTGCCCGACGGGAGCTCTGAGAACCCGGCTACATTTTATTCCTTCCCACGGCCATCAGAATTTCCAGCGAATAAAGTCTGCAGCCACTCTCTTACTAGAAAGGAAAGAGTCGGTGGCAAAAGAAACACAGACTCTTTAAGCACAATACGAGGTGAGTGTCTCAGCTTTTCCCCATTCTTTCCTGTGTTTTTTCTCTTCAGAGCAAACACACTTCATAAGTCAGAAATGAGCACTCACGTTATTTATTCCTCAGTTGCAGAGACCTGCATTAAAGCCATTCCCCAGCTGGCATGGTCACAGGAGGCCTTTGGGGCTTGGAGGCAGCAGACCCCCTTCCCCTCACACACACCCCCACCCAGCAGCACCTCGAATCTCCTGGCTCCTTCAACCCCACTCCTCCAGCCCTTTTGAAAATTTTTAGGACCTCACAAATAGTGTCAGTCGGGTGATGACATATTTCATGTATTTCGTTTTATTTATTGTCCAAACTGGGAACTTTCAAAAATGAAAGGAGGCGCTAGGAATAGGTACAGTACAGGTGTAAACCTGACCTGTCCCTGGAAAACCTAAGTCCCAGCCTAGGGCTGTGTCTCAGTGTAAAGAGAAAAGATGTGTACCCTTCCTTTGCCAAGCATGCACTAGGGGAAAAGAGTACCTGGGGTTTTGAGTTGACTTTCAAAATGGGGTTTCAATAGGATTGTGGGAAGTTCCGTAAACCCACAACTTGTCTAATTAAAAATAAAGAAATAATAATATAAATTTAATTTTTTTAAAAATGGGTTTTAGATCAGAGAGCACGTTGTGAGTTATGAGGTCGGTCTTTCCCTATAGGGCAGGGGGCCTTAACAAGGGGTCTGTGAGCTTGAGTTGAAATTCAAAAAACATTCTGGCGAGGACGTGCTGGTGTGGGTGTGATATATTTATTAAATAATACACAGTATAGTGTGGACTTAGTAAGGAGTCCGTGGTTTTCACCTGACTGGCAAAGGGGTCCGTGGAACAAAAAAGGTTAAGAAGCCCTGCTGTAGGACATGGTCTGGGTTTATATAAGGATTTTCAACCTCTGCGTGAAACCCTCCCTGGTCTCTGTTTTTTCAGTATATGTCCACTAAGTCACTCCAACTAGATTAAAACTCCTTGAGTTCAGAAATGGTTTTTGTTGGGTCACATATTGGCAATTTCATGTAATTCAAACTAATTTATTTCTTTTATAACCATTCCCTTGCAATGATTTCTAATGCTATACTAAGTGCTAGGCATGTTGGAGGGGCTCCATACATACTAGTTAAAAGGCTAATTGATGCACTTTTGGAAAACTCCATCCACCCATCCCGATATGGATAATGATTTAGTATGGACAGAATTCTGCCTTGTGAACACTTAACTAAATGGCAATACCTGTGTATTCTAATTGGTAATGAGTATTCAGCAGCTCAGCCCTAGGGGAGATACAGGATCCATGAACAACAGATGAAAGGCTCAAGATTCTGGTTGAAGACAAAGAAGATAGGAAAAAAGAAAGGGGAAGGAATAAGTGGGGTAAACTCTTATAAAGTGTAGAAGTGATTAGATACGTGGCTCCACTTGCTGTTTTCATTCTTTCCTTGAATCACAGGCATGTGTGAAATGCACCATGGGCCCGTCCTTTGCTGGGTATTGGATGTACATTGGCAAATAATGCATAAGTTAGAATAAGCATGAGTGTGGAGATATAATAAGTTTCTACCCCTTTAGAGTTCACAGCTTGGTCCAGGTGGTGTATGTAGAAGCAGTGAGGTTTGATACGTTGTAATAAGTACTGTCACATGGATGTTAATAAAAGCTGTGGAGGAAAGAAGGGGTCCATTCTTTCTGGGAGAATCGGGGAAAACGTCATAAAACAAGAGACTTTAGAGCAGGGTCTTGAGGGATGAGTATGTGTTTGCCAGATGGGAAACTAGGAGAGGATATTCCAGGTTGAGAAAACATGTGCAATAGCAAGAGACGGTAAGATGCAAGTAGGAGCAAGAAGGGAGCTGAATTTGTGTGGTCAGGGGTCAGGGCAGCTGATGAAAAGCTCAGTTTGGATAAGGGATGGGGTGGTAATCAGAGGGAAAAAGAGAGAATACAGAAGCTGAAGAAGTCAGGGAGACAAAGGGCAGGAACCAGATGGTGCTGGTGGCTAAACAACCCTGAGTGATATCGCAGTAAGACGGCATTTTCCTCTGCTTCCTGACTGCCAAGCTGTGCTCCAGGTACACCCAGGGTCTGCCATCACACCTGCATGCACCAGCAGTATAGAAAACCTCCGGGTCATGACAACTAGCCTCAGAATGATGAGGTTATAGAAATAAAAGCATTTCTTAAGTCCCTAATGTTTATCAAGCATGTTAGAACTGGGAGTGCAAAGGTAAAGAAGACACCGTGTGAAGAAGCATGGCTTCACCCCTACCACTAGCTTATGGTCTAGAAAGGAAGACGGAGAAGTAAAAGCACTTCTATGAGCATGGAGATATGGTAGGTAAAGGCAACGACAAGGATCCAGAGGTGGCTAAGTCAGGAAGGGGCTTCAGGAATCTGGGGGTGGTTATGTTCAGTTTTAATTATTATTTTGCTTATTCATTGCTATTATTGTGGAGGCCCATAACTGCTTAAGCTGGATCCTATCCCTTCAGCTCCATAATGAGATCCATGGCGACCAAGTCATGAGACTCATGTCTTTTTAAATTTTTCTAATATTTTTATCCTTGTCTTTATCTAGCCTAGTAAAAGGAACACAATTTAATGTTGCTTAGTTTTCCCCCTCAACCCCTCAGAAGGCCCCCAAATAAAAAAATGAAAATGAGACAATAGAACAGAACATACCATTTTTCCCCAAACTTTTCCCACATGCATCTTTGTTGACTGTAAGCTACAAGATAAATATTTCCAAGCCCCACTGGAACATATGCATTTGGAAGAACATAGGTATCAAAATTGTGTGTATGTACATGCATGTGTGCTACTACAGATCCCAGGAAAATGGGAGGCTATTCAACGTTCACAAGAAAAAGAGTTGAGACTAAATGATTTGGGTGGTCTTCCAACTATGTGTTCTACACTTTGCCTATTGACCCTCCACTGATAGCTGCTCTCCTTGCCTAACACATCGTATGTGTTTTATAAAATAAAATAAAAATCTCTCTTTTCTCAAATCAAAGAAGGAAGAAGAGAACAACTCTTCAATGGGCGTTGTTTCCTCCCTGGTGCTCTGGTCTTCTCTCTTTGAAAGAGTAGTTGATATTTCCTATTTCCATTTCTCACATCATCATCCCTGTAGTAAACACTGGGTAACTGTCCAACCTCCACCTGTTCCTTCCTAATAGAATGCAAACTGGTCCAGGTATCAGGTAGCCATGTCCTTCTAGGCTCTCCAGGTCCCTCCCAGGCCTGGGATGAACCTTGTTTCTCTAACCCAGCAGATCTCAAACTTTTTCATCTAGGGACCACTTCACTCTCTTACAATATTTGAGGACCTCAAAGAGCTTTTGTGTATGTGGATTATATCTACTTCTACTTACCATATTACAATTTAAAACTGAGAAATATCTAAAATGTTTATTTGTAAATTCAGTTTTAAAGGACAGTAATAAACCCAGTACATGTTAACATAAATAATATATTTTTAATGAAAAATAATTACATGTTCCAAAACAATTTGGTGAGACAAGTAGCATTGGCTTAATCTTTTGTAAATCTCTTTAGTGTCTGACTTAATAGAAGACAGCTGGAATCTCATATCTGCTTCTGAATTCAATCTGTTGTAATATTTGTTTTGGTTGAAGTATATGAAGAAAACCAAGTCTGTAATTATACAGGTATGTAATTTAAAAAGAGAGGAGATTTTCCTTTTCAGGTAATTGCAGATATTCTTCTTTGATATATTAAAACCTAAAAAGAAGTCGTTTTATAGAGCCTAGTTGTGTTGTAGAACCTGAAACTATATCGATGAACTTTCCATATTCTTTCACATTAAAATCCATTTATTTTGTTCTTTAAGTGAATCTTCTATCCATTCATGATTTTCTTTTCCTTTTTTTTTTAAATATGCTTAGATTACATAAATGTTACACAAAAATTACAGGGATTCCCATGTTCCCCACCTCCCACACCTCCCACAACCTCCCACATAAACATCTTTCATTAGTGTGGCACATCACCTGCGATGGATATACACATCCCGGGGCTTTGCCACTCATGATTTTGTAAGAGAACAGCTCTTCCAAATGTTGACATATGTCACTATAAAATATTTTTAAAACCACATTCAAGATCACCATTAATTTCATCAAAAAAGTCTTGAAGTATGGAAAAAGTCAAGCTCAGGGTAAAAGATACAAGCTTTTCCAAAATTTTAATTTTCATTTGAAATCTCAAATTTTATCATCAGCAACAATACAATCGTTTCCCTTGAAGTGGCTTACTTCATTCATTTTTGAGAAAATGCCTGCCAAATACCCAAGTCTGAATAACCACAGATTTTCAGCTGTTCTTTCAAGTAAAAATTGTGTTCTATGAAAAACAGTGGCTACTTCAGCTTACAACTCAACCACATAAGTGTTTTGCCTCAAGAAAGCCATCATACTTCAAAATACAATAAAAGTATGTTATGAGTGCTTCCCATTTGGTCATACAGAATATCAAAAGTTCAAGTATTTAAGGGTCAAGATTTAATAAAATTAGTAAACTTACTGCTTCATCAAGGACATGCATAAGTGAAATTGGCACTTTCCTTTACTCTGAGTATGTGGTGGTGGAGAATTCAATGACTGCTAATAAAGTTTGCAGCTATTGCATTGATTTGTGCTAAGGTGCCGGTGGTTTGCAAATATCTACACAGTCAAAAAGACAAATAATGTCGCAGTATTATTATGAAAATAGTTTGACCTTGCTGACCCCCTGAAATGGTCTTGGGGACTCCAGTGTAAGCCCCAGAGTCTAAGCTAATCATGACACCCTTACTCCTCCTTGCCGGATGAGTGGTTGAGATCTGAACATGTGAAGCAATCTCAGCCTGTGATTCATGGAAGGAAATGTGCTGAGAGACTTCTGGGGAGGTCTCCCTTATTCTTAAAAAGGAAACCAAGACACAGTATTTCCTTTTCTGACTCTGAACATTGCCATCTTCCATGATTCCTGGAACTGCAGCAGCCATCTTGCAGCTATGAGGGGAAAGCCAAGAAAATCACAGAGAAGTGTACCCCAGAGCGCTGATGTATCTCTGAGTCAGTGAATTCATCAGTACGGTAACACTCTGTCTCTGGACTCCTTGCTCTGTGAGATAAAAAATGTCTTATTGTTTAAGTCATTTCATTTCGATTTTCTTTTCCTTGAGATATTCCTTGACCTTGCAGAGTCTGCATTGTAGCTTGGTTGAATATTAGCATATATCCTTTTATGTTGATCTAGTCTTCCCAGCTAGATTAAAAGCTCCTTGAGGGAAGAGATGCTTAAGGAGAACTGCTTCACATGTAATAAGCAAATGCAGTAGAAAATCTGGATCAGAGCAAGGGACAATTTCAAAAAATTGCCCTGTAATTCAGTACCCTGGTTTCTCTCTGGTCTTGCTGTCAGAGCTTGGATGAATTCCTTCATTCTGTAAGACACAGATTCTTTTCCTTATGTGTCCCCATCATTTATGTTGTCTTTCACAAACATCCTCCAGATAATTAGTTTCATGAAATATTACTGGACCTATCCTCTATGTCCCTTACCTCCATGTGAAAATATCAGGCAAATACTTTTATTAAAAAACTACAATAATACTATAATCAATTGAGTTCTGAAGCACATATATAATGAATCTTAAAGGGGTAGATTAAATTAACCACACACATATTTTGGAAGACTTACATCTGCGAACTTATTCACCTCACTCACAGCCTGGACATTTAGCTTTCTCTCCTGAGTAAATAAGTGAGATTCAGGTGTCTTCCTTTCTTTATTCAGTCTCTGGAAATTTTCAAGAATGTACCTCCACTCCATGCATTGAATTTTGGAAGTGACTAAAAACTTCCTTTCATTCCCCACTCCCAAGTAATTGTTCTAAATCTCAAATCTGCCAGTTACTCTTCATGTGACTCATGCAATTGACTTAGCCACTCTGTGCCTCAATTTCCCCATTAGTAAAATAACGATAAAAATAGGAACTGGCTCACAGAGTAGTTATGAAAATTAACTGATTTAATTAATATAATGCACTTCAAAATATGTCTGACATTTTAAATGGTCAGCAAGAATTAACTATCATCATCATCATCATCATTGTTACTTTGCCTAAATATGCTGATTCCTCATCCTTTCTATAGGGCTATAATCTCCTTACTCCCCACCTTCTAGCAAGTATCACAGAGCAATTATCAATTTCTTCCTTACCTGGTTCAACTCTTGAGATAAGTGAAAATATTATAGAAAAATAGTAAGACCTCTTACAATATTTCAGGGAAAAGGGGAGTTCACTGCTTTTGCTGGTAATTTCCTTCATGACTATTTCCTTGTTCTGATTCTTTTCTTTCCTTGACCACACTTCTTCTTTTGAATTCTCCCATTTCTTCTTTATTCCTCCATCTTCAAATGGTCCTCTACATAGATCTCTATATTTGAGTTTTATTCCATTTATGTTGTAAGAGCATTTAAGGGAAGAGAAAATTCATCCTTGTCATTTTCATTGACTTTGTGGTCAGAGTTGGAATCTCAAGCGATTGATTTTTGTTTGTATATAGCTTTGATATACTGCAGTTCAGTAATTTTCCAAAAGGACAAAGGGCCTGTGGCAGATGGTGGGCTTCACCTGTCTGATCAAACACTCAACTCAGCTCTCTTGTTTAGGAAATTAATGATTCCCACAAGAGTACTTTGGGAAACAAGAAAAATATATCATCACCTCCTTTGGCAAGGGGCCTAGTTGATCCTATACCTATACAGATGCTGAAGAGAAACTAAGGGATTAAGAGTCCAGAAAGAGGGATCAATAGTTTTTGCTTAATAAGCACCTTACTGTCCAAACCCTAGCCCAGTGACAACTCCCTTTCTACCCAAAGCCTAGAAGCCTATGGAAGTTTCTCTTCCCCTTTTTACTGATACCCCTGGGAATCTGGCAAATTTTACCGCCCTGGAACCTACTTGTTTTTCTCACCACTTTTTTATTTCTAATACTTCCTTTTGATTATAAATTCTTGTTTCTACTTGTTCTCTTGAACTCCCCTCACTTTCCAAACCCATCTTCATTTGGGACATAAAAACCAGTTCTCTAAACTTTTTACTGTTGTTCAGCCCTGCCCACTCCAACCACTGTAGTTCATCTGGGATTTAGGACAAAGACACCAAAGAACCTATGAGAAGGGTGACAACATAACTAACTGTTAATCATATAACCCAGGGTATTTTTTAAAGTGAAAGGAGGTGCTGTTAATAATTAACTCTGGACTTAAAATGTAAATTGGGGCCATCCTGGGAAAACCAGCAAATATGTCACCCTCTTATCTTAGGGTGGATACCACTATATCTAGGATGAACTGATAATATAATGCAAATTCTACGCAATTGATCTTTCTAAATCTCATGCTGACTTTGCACTAGTATGTTGGACAACTAAGGAAAATTTATGTTCAAGACTTCAGTCATAACCAATATAATTATGTTTAAATCAGACCCAACTTGAGCTCATTTATTTATAATAAACTCTCTGCTGACTCCAAGTGGCATGTGCTGATTTCAAGAGCCCTTGGTTGGGCAAGAACATCCTCCCCATCCTGCCTCTTTCCATTCTGGAGCATGGTCAACAGGGTGAAATTAATGACTTTGGTAGAGAAAAGGGAAAAGGGAAGTGAAATACAATGATTATGAGATCCCAAGGTCAACCCTCCCCCACCCCCCACCGTTTTGATTGACCTCAATATAATTTTACTCCTTTACCCCCTCTCTTTCTTCCCACAAGAGCCATTAGTTTTCCATTCTCAAAATGAAAATAGATTGGAGGTTGGAGGCCTGTGCCAGAAATAGATCCACATAGAATCACAGTGGAACTAGTGGTGCCAGCAAAGAGTTAATTTTGGTTCAGCTCGTTAAGGGTCCAGCAGCTTGTGAGCTCCATAGGCAAGCCCCACAGATGGGCAGATGACCAGAGTTGGGGGAGAAGGTGTGCAGACTAAGACCCAGCCCAAGGCCAGGCACTGGATGAGCAGGGCCTGGGCAGGAGCAGAGGCTTAGCTGGAATAGCCTTGTGGTCATCAAAGCAAGTTTTCAGAGAGTCAATGCAAAGGAGGGGGGAGGCAAGATCCATCAAGCGAAGACCCTATAGCCACAGATGATTCTAACCGAGGAAGAGAGGGGAGTGTTGCCAGGAAAAATTCTACCACCAGAAGGCCCTTTAACAAGACAACTTGTCACCCACCCCTCATGGGTATTAAAAGGGCAAGAGGCTGCTTAGACTCGAAAAAGACTTGAGAAAACACCAAAATCATATGCAGGTCTCCTTGAGTTTCCCACAAACTCTGAACACTTCACATCAAGGTTTTAGTGTGCCTATGCCATGCAAAACATCTAGAAAACAAAGTGAGAATTCCTGTCCGAATAGAAGTCATTATCAGCATTAAGTGCTCAATGCAGACAAAGCTCAAAAAAAGAGAGAAAAAAAGGCAGAGCAGCCCTGTGCTGACTTCTTCTCTCCCTCCAGCAATTCCCAGATTCCCCTTCACTTTATTCTGCCTCTTGAAATACATGGACCCAGATGTCCTTGTTTGTCCTCTGAATCCTGGTGTTTAGGCCTCTTGGAAAATGACCTGCATGTGGATGCTTAATAATACACCTGCCAAATCCCAAATACAGCTGAGAGCCTTCTGTTGGGTTCCTCACATTCAAAAAGCCTTCTTTTTTCTTCAAGTGCTATCTGAGATGTCTCTGTGGATTAGTGTTTATACGCAGCAAGTGCTGCAGTTAGTTAATAATGTCAAGATCGTTGAGGCTTCCTAATCAAAGAGCTGCACAACATCAACTGTCATTTTAAACAAACATGCAATCAGGACAGGGCTGGAAACAGGATCTGCCTAATTTCATGGAGATGATGCAGGAGGCAGGCTGCTTTCACAGGGCTTTTCCATGGGCGAGCTCCATTTCACAGGATTTCAGGGGGGAAATGGTGGATTTTCACAAGAACCACAAAATTGTCAGTTCTGTGAAAAAGAAATTGCTTTAGCAGCTGGAATCCAGAAGGACAAATAGGTGCACTGATTTCATCTTCATTGTTCACCAGAGTCACAGCACTCAGCGAGCTGTAATTATTCTGTGAAGAGCTCAGTTCTGATAGTAAAGTCTTTCCCCAGGTGAATATAAACAGTATTATTCTATTTGTTATCAAAGACTTGCAGCCAATCCCACAACATATGCAAACCTATAGAACTGAGCTCTGGCTGGTTTTGTCCAGAGTAGAGCCCAGAACACATCAGGATTCTTTCCTATCAGGTTTCAGCACAGGTTGGAATAGCCCACACTCAGCAGTTCCCACTGTCTAAGGGTCACATAGAAGGAAGAAAAGAAGTAAGGTAGAAAATAAAAATTTATGGACGAGTCAGTTAGGTGCTTGGATTATGCAAAATAAGTCTATCTCCTTAATAGGGACGCTGAAGACAACACAGTTTAGAGACACCACAGACAGAGATTTGCATAATGTTTACTAGCCATCCCTGAGCAGCTTTCTAATATACCATCCAGCAAATAGCATATTCTTGCTGGCCTCATTTGTCATTGGTATGCTTCCACAAATCTCTAGAAGTTACTACTAAGGGGTCTCACTGGCCACTGGCCCTTGATTTCAACTTTCCCTTTGATTCCTAGAATCTGAATCTTTCAGACATCAGAGCCAGGTGGCAGTTCTGGATGTTTCTGTTCCCCTCTCCAGCTTGCTGGTGTACAGAGCCTCTTTGCAGGTGAACATTACCTGCCTTGACTGGGAGCAGCCACTCATCTGACCCAGGAAATCTATCTTGGATATTATTAAAGCTTATGAAATTATAAAATTGCAGGGCTGTATCCCCGGAAGAGTCCTGGAGCCCAGCTAAGAGGGAGAGAGCAGTGAGAGTAACATGGTCCACAGGTTGTGGTGACTCATGCGCTGAACTCCAATAAATCAAATGTGTTCTGCTGGTCTCATATTTCTTCCATCTCCTTCTCATTCAAGGACCTAGCTCCTATGTGAAGGCAACAGGAGAGGAAACTGGAGAAAATTATAGACTGGAAGCTCATAGACCTAATTTTAATTCATATTTATAGTCATCTCCAACACATGGTGAATTTGGAGCCTCATATTTTTGAAATCCTAACATAAAAGAGGGTGACTTCAGGATAATCCATAAGGACCAGACAGACTATGCAATAAAAATCATCACTGGTGCTCAGCAACTGAGGATAAAAGGTCATCATAAAGCAACAGCAAAAAAAAGTTTGGAGAGAATGGGGGATGCAGAGAATTTTTATAACATTTAAAGATGCTGTGTCTTAAATACTTGGAGAAGGTTCAGATATGAATATTTTAATCTTAATGATTGGGTATCAATAAAGGTATAATACTGAAAAGAGATAAATGAATCAGAACTGGTTAGCATACACCATCACTACCACCCACCCACACCTGCAAAAAGAAGGCTGAATTTTAAAAAGAAAGAGAAAGAAAAGATGAATCCAAGATGGAAGATCCGAGTGTAGTAATGGAGTTTGAAGCCCATTAATGCAGCTGGAGAAGAATAATATTTCTATCTTAGGATTGAGGGTGATTGTGGAAGAAAAGGCATCCTGAGGTTACAGCTAGTGATACAACAAATGACCCGGTGCTTAGTTTAAAGAAAAGAGCGGTGGAGGTACAATCAGAAGACAAGAGTCCTAGAGCTGGCACTGCCAGCAATTATCAGATTATCCTAAAAAAATTCACTGCCTTCATTTCCTTCATGAGAGAAGGAGAAAATTAGGTGAAATTATTCTAATGTCTTTACAGTTCTAAAACTTCATAACTGGACTTTTCCACATATATGACTGCAATCATGCAATGTGAGCAGAAATCAAACAGAAACCTAAATAGTTTTGAAATAGGAGAGTTAAAGACCATAGAGTATTCTGAGCCTGGAATAAGGAATTAAAAGAAAGGTGAAGGCATCCCATCCTTCAGAAAGACCAGACTTTAGTCCCACTGGCCTTAGCAACTGGAGAATTGAGCAGACTTGGTCCTAGGGTGATCTAACGGGGTAATGGCCAAGACCTAATAGCCTCAACCACTAGAATCTAATGCCCTCAACCACATAGCTTGCTTCCAAATTCCCTCTAATAGCAGTTACAATTTCCGTAAAAGAAGTTGTATCAGGACTTAAGCACATTCTTATGGGAGAAATGCCCAATCTTCCCCCCTCGTTCTTGACAGTAATGAGAAAAGCAAAGTAGTCAGTGAAGAAGACCAGAATCCAGGTCTGGGATGCTTGGTGGGCTCTAAAACAAGTCATCTTCTTAAAAGAGCCAATTTCATTTTACACTCTACTCCTGCTCTCTATTCCCATAAAAAGCCTTTCCTCTAGATTTTACCATTGAATTTCAGCCAATCTTTTTAATAATCAGAATATCCTGCTGTTTCAGTTTCCTAGGATCCTCAAGCAAATACCATGAAATATGTTGACTTAAACAATGAAAATTTATTAGCTCATGGTTTTGAGGCTAAAAGAAAGTCCAAATCAAGGAATCAAGGCAATGCTTTCTTCCCAAAGACTGGTGTTCTGGGGCTGGCTGCTTGTGACTCTTGGCTCCTCTGTCATGTGGCAATGCACTTGACAGCATCTCCTTGTTTCTCCCTCCTCTTCCAGATTCATCATTACTCAGCTTCTTGCTTCCATGGCTTTCTTTCTCTCTGTCTGAATTTCATTCTCTTATAAAGGACTCCAGAAATAGGAATAAGACCCATCCTGAGTGAGGTGGGTCACACTTTAACTGAACTATCTTCATCAAAAGGTCCTACCCACAGGAATGGATTAATAACTAAAAACATGTTTTTCTCAGGTACATACAGCTTCAAACCACCACACTTGCACATGCCCTGCCATGTGTAATTCGGTTCTAGGTGCAGTGGGGCTGGGGTGGATGGTGGGGTACAAAAGCGAGGACAAAAACAAGAAATTTGTCCTGACTTAGCTTTATTATCCTATTAGAAGAAAATACATATTTAAAGAAAATGCACTGTCTGTGCATTGCCCATTTTTGCATATTAAATTCCCTAATCTATAAAACCAAGAGACATGAGACCTCCCTACCTCACAGATTAAACATATCAGCATAGCTAAGGGCATAAGGGATGGGATGGGGAAACACAAGTCTAGGTATTGACAGGAAACTTCTTTTGAAAAGAGTCAGGTAAGAAGCACAGAGAGAAAAAATAGTTATAATGACAATAATAGATGTCTAACAATAACCATGACAAGGTCCAATATTCCTTAGAATTCATGTGGACAATGCTCAGGATGGTTTCATGGATGGACAGCCTGTGTATTCATTCATGTCCCCATGCTTGAAAGGACCCCACACTTGGTTTAATGCTAATAAGAAGCCCTGCATTTACGTTTTACATTGGGTCCCACAAATTATGTAGCTGCTTCTGATTAGACTCAAGGCTAAGAGATTATAAATCCAGTCTTAACAAGAGCTTGAAGTTCTAAATCAAAGCTGAAATAGTCCTTTATACTGGTCAGTTTTCTTTTAGGCTTGGTCTCTTTATTTTGTTTTTCTAGCTAAGTGATTTAATGTCTTTCTTGCATTCTACATAAATCATTATGACCTTCTTTATAGGGATCTAAGTTTTTCCTAACCACAATATAAAATTTCTGTATTTTAGGGTTTTTGAAGTATGGATGCTGGACATAGTGCAGACCCACAAGAATCTGAAGATTCTGTGATCAAGGGCAGTTTGTGTCTAATATAGTCAAGGACTGTGACACACCAATTGGCAATGTTGCCAACAACAACAAAAAGAAAATCAAAGAGTATGTAAGACCTCTGGAGAAAAATATCAAAAGCTTCTTCTAAGGCCTCTTCTGTAAGTTGTTAGAGAAGTAGAAAACTGAAGAAATAATTACATTGTTGAACAGAAAATAAGCTATATCGACACTTTTGGAAGAGGAAGAACGGAGAAGTGGTTAAGAATGTGGACTCACGTTAGACACACAGGGTTCAAATCCCAGCTCTTTTATTTTATTAAGGGTGTGGCCTTGAGTAAATAGCTTATGTGTATTAGTTTGCTATTGCTGTATAACAAATGACCACAAAACTAGTAGCTTAAAACAACTCATACATAATATCTTAGTCTCCATGGGTCAGGGGTCCAGGTATGCTTACAGGGCTGCAATCAAGATATCAGGTGGCCTCGGTTCTGGAGCCTCGACTGGGGAAGAATCCGTTCCAAGCTCATGCAGGCTGTTGGCAGAGCTTGCTTCTTTACAGCTCTGTTATATACTGGCTGGTGGCCACCCTCAGCTCCCTGCTCCATGATCCTGCCCACAGGCAACTTGCAGCATGGCTCTTTGCTTCTTCAAGACCAGCAGGAGCATCTCTTTCACTCCAACATGCAAAATTGAAGTTCTATAAAGGCACGTAATCATGGGTGTGACAGCCCGTCGCCTCTGCCAGATTCTATGGGCTGGAAGCATGTCACAGGCCCTGCCCACACTCAAGGGAAGGGGATTATGCAGGACGTGACATCAAGGGGTGGAGATCATGGGACCTTCTTAGAATTCTGCCTCCCATACCCACCCTTTAATTACAATTTTGATAGAAAATAATTGATAAAAATCTCTTTAAAAGAGGTAGGCTAGAGGTGTGGTTTAAAATGTGGGCTTTTGTATAGATGTACAGGTTTGTATTCCAGCTCTTCAGCTTTGCTAAAGGTGTGACCTTGGGAAAGTGTTTTAACCTCTCCAAGTCCCAGTTTCATCTCCTATCAAATGGAAATAATAATGGTAATGACTAAATTGGTTGATGGAAGAATTGAACAAGATAATGTGTGTACATCATTCAGGAAAGTGCCTGAACATTTAGTGAATACTCAGTAAATATTAACTTAGGAATACTTTCTCTTTGCAGCAGACTTGGAACAGAATACAGTCTTGTCCTAGGTTACCTAAACCAACGTCACTTGACCAATTAGAGGCAGAGCCACAGCTAAAACCCAAGGGCCCGGTTCAGGGTCTTGCCAGCTGGGCTATCAACAGTGTGAGCTACTGAGCTTGCTGAACCTTCTGTTCCTCCAAGTTGTACCTTCTCCTGCTGCCTCAGTCTGCCTAGTGAGTGAGAAAGTGTTTCCCTTAGAGTGGGTCAGTGATGGCCAAGAGGACAAATGAGCAGCACAATGCAAAAAATGCCTCTCTCTTAAGAGAAGTGGACTGTGAGCCTGGGAGGCTGGTTTGAGAGATGATTCTAGGCTCAGAAGAGAGAGACAGGTGTGTATGTGTGTGTGTGTGTGCGTGTGTGCGTGTGTGTGTGTGTGTAGGGGTGGGGGCAGAAAGGAAGTAAGGCAGACAAGGGCAACAGTGGATGTCAATGTGTTGAAGTGACCTTGCTCTCTGCAGTAAGCTAGAAGAAGCAGAGGAGGTGGTGACTTGCAGATTTCCTATTGGTGCAACGTGAGTCACTGACTCTATTATGGCTGGTGTCTCTATCTCCATACATCCATATCAGCTTGAATGAGTGTACTATGAGTATATGTGTGTTTTCAGGTATGGAACTAGAGAGTTGAAAATGCAATGTGCTAGTGCTTGCTCTGTGAACCTAAGACCCCGCCCCAGGAATTAGGCATAAATATGACATCTGTATAATAACTCAGCATTTTTACAAAGTACAGCTCATCAATTCAAGGATCATGGCAAGTGATGGAAATGACTTAAAAGATCACCTTCTTTGGGAATAGAAATTACTCTCGTAGATTGATGGAGACCGTGGGGAAAGGAGATAGTGGGAGGAAAGCAATGCAGGAATAATTCAAATAGGAAGAAAATAGCATTAGTCTTACATTTGCAAAACAACTCATTATTAACCAAAATGCTTTTACACACATTGTATTTTCAGTCCTCACCAAAACATATAAGGGAAATGAAGCAGATATTATCTGCATTTGCATGAGAAAAGAGGCTCCAACAGATGAGGTAAGTGCAGAGAAGAATTCTAGAATGCAGATCTTCAGAATCCTATTTCAGTGTTCTTTCCTCTCCAGCGTCTGAAGGGGGTCCCAGACTAGCCTTCTTCAGCAACCTGATGCCTTTGTGAAGGTTATTATCAAATTGCTGGTTGAGCAGGCATGCTCGAATAGAGATACATTACATTAAACTCTCTGAACCTAGGTTTCCTTATTTGTGAAATGGGATAACAATGTTCACCTAGTTGGGATGTCTGAGGATTAAATAAGTAAATAACTAAATAAAGTGCACAGTGGAAAGCATCTACCCAAAGTGCTAAATTAAGTATTAGCTTATTCATTCTGGCCTCTTCTCCCTGTCTTCCCACTTAAATAAAAGTACTTCAGGGAGTTAAATTAACACTGACTTGCCGAATGAATTAATGATTGTGATGGGGATTGAATGGAGATGGCAGAGGATGCAGAAAAGAAGGCAGAAAGCACAAGAAGATAGAGGCTAATGTCCTGGTTTCAGTGAGTGACTTTCCACAGTCATCTGATTAGTGGCCAAACCTCAGATTAAATTGGTACTGGTGACAGGTATCTACATTTATTAACCCCCCAGGGAGTTTCTCTCTCCCTCCATTTATGTATCACCTTCTGATTTATCAGTATAAAAAACACTACTTGTCATGAAGGATACTGTCTTAGTCAGCCAGGGCTCCTATAACAGACAACACAGACTAGTTGGCTTGAACAACAGGAATTTGTGGTCTCATGGTTTGGATGCTGGAAGTCCAACCTTGAGATGTCAGCAGGATCTTGCTTTCTCTGAAGGTTGTAGCTTTCTGGTGGTGACTTGCCTACAAGCTATAACCCAGTCTCTACCTCTATCACATGGCTGCCTCTCTCCCTGGCTGTTTCCTGCTACTGTGTCTAAATCTCTTCCACCTATTAGGACTCCCATCACATTGGACCAAGGCCACCCTGACTCAGTTTGACCTCACCCTAACAAATAGCATCTTCAAAGATCCCATTTACATGTGGGCTAACATCCACAGGGTTTGGGGCTTGAACATGCCTTGCAGGGGACATGATTCCATCCGTTACAGACACAAAAGAGTTTTAAGGGTTTCTGGAGACACCCTAGGACAGACACTCCTTTCTCCTTACCTTCATTTGTGTGCTGTAAACTGATTTGGGGGTGGGGGCAAGGAGTCCTGAGCTATACTATCTGCTGATTTCCATGGTGCAAGTATACTCACTATGGCAGATTTCAAGTTACCATCAGTTTAAAAATCAGCTGGCAAATTTCCTGAATATTTGATAATTGGCTATTACCCACAACTGTGTCACTCTCCTTCACTTCCCCTAATTTCCATAAGAAGATTAGGTCTCAACTGCTAGGTCCATTAAGCCTCTCAGGTATGGGTCCCTAAATCCAGCGCTGCAGGTTTTCCCCTCACCCTATCACCACTACGTCTTGCTGTCTCTGTACCTTGGCACTTTATTGTTCAGAGCAGGGAATAAGAAATCTTGGCAGTCTGGGAAAAGAAAACAAACAAGCAAGAGGACCTGGGACCCAAGGTTTCTAAGATTTATTCCAAACCATTGGCATGAATAAACGGTCTGAACAGAAGAAAAGCCAAGTTCACCTGGTCTTGGTGCCTTATTTTCCCCATTCATCAAACAGCGTCAGCAGCGACCTCAGTCCCGGGGGGAGGTGGGAAGCTTCATTAGCTCATGGTTTTTAAAGGCTTGGATACAAAAGCCAATGTAATGGAAGTGCAAAGCCTCATTATTAGGTAATAACTCTCATCTGGCTGAATCAAATTGCACATCTCTTCATGTCTAACCTTTTTCCAATTACACTGCTTCATTTTTTTTTCCATCTGGATATTTTTTTAAAGTCAGTTTGAACTGCCATAATTACTATTTCAATAAAAAACCACACAAAGATGAGGAGTTCTAAGTAATTGAAGAAAGCTAGGGAAACATGCCCCCCCACCTCCAAAAAATTAAAATCTCATCCCCTGTTTTACAAGCAGTGGAATCAGTGTCTATTTGGAGGGTGTTCATTGAAGGAGAGAATCTTTTTTTTATGTGGAAATGATCGTTGTACACTTGCCAGATAGTTAATTACATTAGGTTGTTCTGCCCACGATTGCAAATCAACTTTGTACAGCAGGGACTTGTGGCCAAGATAATAGCAAAAGATAATGCAGTAAAACAACTGTGAAAAGAAAATGGTGCAAAGCATAAATGTTGAAAATTGCTGTTTGTTTTTATATATATGTATTTTCAGGAGGGCGGCAACATGCTCTTTGCTGTTATCACAAGCATTAAAGTTTAATAGACCATCCGTGAGTTATTTACTGCTCAGAAACACCTGCTCAGTGAGATAAAGTAGTAGCTATCTTTCTAGTTTTAAAATTGACATTCAACCAGTTATATTTCTGGTCTCTCTCATCACTTAGATGGTTGTTGACTTTTCTTAAATGTCAAAGGAGGTTTTCAACTTAATTTCATTCCTCATGCTAGTTTCTTCCTTGGGCTCTCCAGAGGCCCTCCTTGTCCGTGTTCTCTAAAATCAGCCCCACGAAACGGTTGCTAAGAGGAAATCTCCCATTCGTGAATAGTGAATGCATTTATGACCATCTTTTTGCACACATTTTAAAGAGAAAAAAAAAAGAATTCACGTTAGCTCATCTGTAATTACTCTTGCTTAGTCTCTCTACCTTGTTGATGAGCATGAAAGATGTATGAGGCAGGTGTATCATTACACACACCTCTACAATCACAGATTATGGCTTTGCTCTATGACTTTGTACAAATGCCTTTACCTTTCTTGGTCCATCACAGGGTCTGCATGCTTTCTCATTACACCTCTTTCCTTTCTCTGCATGTCTTCTCCATTCTCTACCAGCTGGCCAATCTTCTCAGTTCTCCACAATCCAAATTTGGAAGGATTAAGTCTGATTAGCTTAGCCTTTGCCACTCCTAGACCAAGTTCTTAATCATAGACCACTTCATCGAACAATGCCCGGTCAGGGGCTGGACCACCCATGGATAAGGCGGGCACCTGTAGTCAATCTGTGGTCACTTTGGTGCAAAAGTGTCCACCACAACCTACCTCTAAGGTGGTCATGAGGATTTAAGGAGATGCTGAGCCCACTCTGCCTATGGTAAAGTACTTGATAACTGATTTGTGCTGCTCAGCTGTTTCTTTGTTTGTTAGACATTTGTCTGTGTGTATCTGTTTACCTCAGTCGCACATAAATGGAATTAATGATAATCCTTGGTCCATGACACTTGTGATTATTAGTCTGTGCACTACTCTCTTTTGTTTTATGTACTCATTTATAATATAATGAACATCCAAAAACCCATCTACCTATAAGACCTTCCCCCTTCTCATTTCCCTCTCTCTCCCAAAGAGGTAACCACTTATCCTAAACAATGTGTAGATCATTTCTAGCTTTTTTATACTATTATTCTCATTATGCTAGCAAAATATAGTTTAGTTTTAATATCATTATGTAGTCTTCTGGGACTTCCTTGTTTTCTCTCAAAGTTACATTAGATAGATTCATCCATAGATCTGCATTCCTTCATTTTCACTTCTGTGTCATATTCCATTATGAGACTACAACACAAACTATTTGAGGACTCAGTAAATGTTAGCTACTATTCTCAGCTATTGTGCAGTACTAGACACCCTGCCTTGACCGTCTCTAAAACATTGCATGCCCCCATCCACACCCAAACCCTAATTTCACTCTTTTATTCAATGTCATCAGTCTAGAGTTTCTTTCCTGGCTAGCAATAGACCAATGAGAATGCCTCTGCCTGTTTCCTTCTTCCCTTTACTAGGACTCTGTATCCCTAAGACACACCCCTGCTATTTGGTCAACTGGATCCCCTATAGAGAGAAGAGACCCAGACAAGCAATTGAAAGGAATAGTGAATTGGTCATTGCCTTTTCATTCTTTCAGTGAGAATAGGAAGAGCTTTTATTGACATGGCTATTATGCAAATGTGAATCAATTACAATGAATTATTGGCATTCTTATTATCTGGCACTACTGTAATCCCATCCTGTGTCAACCTCCCTCCCCCCACCACCCTCGTTTTTCCTTTCACTGTTTGTTCTAGGATAAAAACTGCAGATTATTATAATACGGGATTCATGAATAGGTAAGAAACAGCTGGAAAAAGCTTCATGTGTGTTTTCTGAATACAGAAAAGGCAAATAAAAGAGGGGTTCTGGGTCCCAGCCTAGTTTTCTTTTTAGTGACTGCTGTGGGCCCAGCAGAAAATTTGTGAAGTGACCCTCATGAGCTTGGCCCAGCTCCCTCCCAGGTAATTACTGTAGCAAAGCTCAGACACTCAATTCCAATTGATTCTGGAAGATTAAGCAAGAAAATGAAGCCACCATAATATTTTAGCCAGATAGGTAACCTGGCCTTAAATTCATATGCTGATATAGAGGGAAAAGTCATGCTTCCAGCATTTCATGCCAGATTATCTATGTTACATCACTTATTTTTAATGCTGATTTTGACCTTTCTCCCCCTGCCTCAGAAATATATATCCACACTTCTCAGTAAAGACTAGATGCAGGAAGTTGTAGTCTCATATTTTTCCCCCTCTCTCCAAATTGAGCACGCTTTTCTCCCATGTTCTTTGGGTGAAAAGCATAGGGCAGGACAAAGGAAGAGAGATGAGGAGTGTAATTGAACAGTTATTGAAAAATGTCTTCGTAAACTGCAATGCAACCTGTTAACTGGTATAGGGACCACATTTGAAAAGATTTTTTTTTTCATTTATTCCATAAACATAGTTGAATGTTTGTATGTTTGTAACCCAAGAAAAGGAAGCCCCACTCCTATACCCTCAACGAAAAACATGTGGAGGCAGGCAGGGAGAATCATAATTAGCAGACACTGTGGTGACTGCTGTGATAGAATTCTCTACAAGAGGCTATGCTGACACAGAGGGCGTAGTTTTTCAATGGATGGTGAGAACCAAAATCATCTCCACCCACACCATATAACCCTCATGACTTGACTATTATACTATCTTCATGAACATGATTTTACTATGCCCAGGAAGAAGAAAGTTGCAAATAACTGAAGCTTTTTGAAAATTCCATTTAAAACTGTTCAACTTTTCAATAGGTAGCATCTAACAATTTCTCATACTCCAAGTCTTTTCCAAACCCTATTCTCAAAACTCTACTCCCTGTGTCCAAGGATCACAAACTATTATATCATGATCTTTACCCAATCCTAATCAAGCCTTTGCATTTCAAGACCAGGCTTAAACAAGAATCTGAAACCTCTTATGCATCTTCACTTTGCCCTGCTCTTCTCCAAGATGCTACAAGAAGTCTGCCAATTTGGGCTTCTTCCTTTCCCCGGTAACATTGAACTGAGCTTTGACTTCTCAACAGGTCATTTTGGTGCCCCTGTTTGACAGTGTAAAGGAAGAATGAGAGGGTAGTTGATAGATAAGCCTTGAAAAGATGACTGGGGCTTGACCAGCTATAGAAGACAGAAAAGAACATTTCAAAAGGGGGAAAAGCTGAGCAGAGACAGGAAGGCTTAAAGGATACCAGTCCCAGGTCGTTCTGGGCTTCAACTATCATACCTATGGGAACATCTTAACCTAGGATTAGGGTTTTAGTAAACTCCCCCACCACCACCCCACCCCATGACTGGGCATTTGGGCCAGCAGTGGTATCATATCAGTGCCTTCTAGGACAATGAGAAATCCTCAGTGCCCCCTCCAAATACTCTACTTCTTAGTCATCAGTATTAGTTCTGCTATCCTATAGGGCTTTGTCTCCATCACATTACCTGTCCAGCTTTCTTCAGTTCCTACTTCACACCTCTCCAAGAGGTCATCCTTGTTGCAGTGTGACCAAATCCAAATCTACTACACGGGGTATATCATTTAGCCAAGTGCTCTGTTATCACCACCATCATCACCATCATCATTGTCATCACTATCACCATCATGTCCTCAGCATCCATACTGGAAAACACTGATCAGTAGAACACATCTGAATATCACACATTTAGCTCTCTACACCCAACGATTGTTCTTTTTTTTTCCCCAAGACATTCTCCTATCCAGAGGCTGCAGTAAAACTACACTCAGCCTCTTCAGGGATGTATTTTCTCCCCAGGAGTCCCTGAGCCTGGGGAACAAAGATTTTATAGATTAAACCCAGGCATCTGGAAGCATGGGCTCAGGTAAACTCAGCCTGGCTTGTGCCTCCCCACAAGGGTAGCAGTTTGGAGGATTTGTCCAGGCTTTATCCTTCCTGCCGGGAAACAGGCTATGACCCAATGTACCTGCTTCCCATACGCCACACCTGTTTTTCCCTATAACCATCTCTTTTCAACTACAGACCACAGACAGCCCCACCTTCCCTAGGAAGGCAACTGAGCTTCACATGCACTAAGAGTTTTGGTCTCTTTAATCCCCAAGGAAGACCATTCAGATGAGTGGGGAGAACCAGGAATTTGGAGGCAGAGAAACCTAGATCCATTCCTGGCTCTAACTCTGACTGTGGCCTTGGATGCATTATTTATACTTTCTTAAGTTTACCACAATGGTAATAGGGGCAAACCTAATCCTGATTCAACAGAATTTTAAGGTTGCTAAAGGAAGTAAAATGCCTGGCATGTGATGGTTCTCAGTAAATGTTAATTTTTAACTCTTACTCCCGGCTCTTAGCCATAAGGTTCGATTCCCATTCAACCTATTATTAACAACAGCCTTGACCTTTTAAATCAAGAAAGCCATGGCTTAATATCTTCCAGCAACTGTCCATCATTAGAGACCACAGATATTCTTTTCACAACCTCCCTTCTGTTCTCACATGGGTAGCTGGGTACATTACTGAAAGTTTAAAAAGCGTCTTCCAACCTCTCTGGAGGTGGAGGTGGCTGCAAAAGTGGGGGTGGAGGGGGGCCATGGCTAAGTAGAGCCTTGAAGCATACACAGTGTAAAACCTCCACCGCAAGCCAACCTGTCACTCTCGGTGTTCCCTATGAAGTTGTTATGGCCCGGAGCATGTAAGCCACGATCCCTTGGCAGTGCTCCCAAAGGCTTTAGCATTCATGACTGCCCAGCATTTCCCCCGGTTCTCGAGTGAGCTACAAAGATGTCCCTTAGCTTGCCATTGAATGAAAAATATATTACTT
Source organism: Cabassous unicinctus (assembly GCA_029593785.1). Taxonomy (NCBI): domain Eukaryota; kingdom Metazoa; phylum Chordata; class Mammalia; order Cingulata; family Chlamyphoridae; genus Cabassous; species Cabassous unicinctus. The sequence goes on along the minus strand of JAQZBX010001043.1, from coordinate 2,591 downwards.
CCTGTCTCTCTGGCTGTCATCCCTTCACAGGTTCAGCTAATTTAGTCTACGAAGCACACTCCTCCAAGACAAGCCATATTTAAACAGGGCTTGCATGCTCCCACATGTCTTTATAACCTACAAAAAATAGGTCTGATTTCAAAGCCAAGTGTTCAAAGGGAGCAGGAAGCGGGGTCTGGGAGAAGAGATGGAGCTGTTTGCCTTGAAAGCTTTCTTGTTAATTTTAGTTTCAGTTCCTGTCCTCAGGTCGTTGGCACCAACTGGAGAGAGCTCTCCCCATCTTGAGAAAGCGAATACAGCATTTCCCAATAAACCTTGAACTGTTGCCCAAACCTCAGATCTCAGTGCTTTCAGAAGGTTATGGTCTCCAAAGCAGGGTCTTGAAAGTAATGGCAAGAATACAAAACTGCAGTGATCAAAGAATGCTGGAGACCCAGGAGGCTTCGCGCAGGCTGACAGCTCCCTCTGCTGGGGTAAGACAGGCACAGCACTGAGGGGAGAGCATGTTCCTCCAATACGCCGGTCCACTGTATTCTGTGTTCCCTCAACTAGTACCTTCACTTCCAAGCCTTCTTCCCATCCCATCCTGGGACCCGAGCCAAGTTTTTTATGCTTCTCAGCTATATTTTCCTTTTATACCGCCCAAATGCCAAAATAGTCAAGTGTTTACAAATAATGCATTTGGGAACTGTTATTTGGAAACGTCCACAAGTTTTTGTATTAAGGTGAACTAGGTTTTAATTCTCTGCATTGCAGGGTGGTGTGATAAAGGAAAAGCAATCCAAAAAAAATATCATGATCACTGATTTAATCTCTTGTTTATTCAGAAGAGGTGTTTTTACAGATCTGTCTATTCCATTTTTTGCAAGGGCAACTCTGTCTTAATAGTTCTATATGTAATCTAATAGATGGTAAAGGAAAGGTAGTGTTGGGAATAAAAGAAGAAATTTTCAAAAAAGTGTAGTGGGAATTATCATTAATACTTAAAGCAAGCTGCCTATTGCAACAACTATTTCAGAGAAAGGCAAAACAACCCTGTAGCTTGATGTGGCTCGATGCTGAAAGGACTAGTAGCAGAGAGAGATTAGAAAATGTGTGAGTATCCAATAAAAGAGAACTAGATTTAGAGTCCCAAGACTCGAGGCTTCTAGTGATCATTTTACACTTTTGTGAGATTTGTGTATGCATTCAAATAACATATGAACACCTACATTTTATCAGACACCATGCTAGATGCTAGGATGCAACAGAGAATAAGACAAAGAAAATTTGATCTCGCAAAACATGGATTCTAGTAAGGGGGGTGATTCATTTGTGCAAGGGGATCTGCATTATAAAAGGATAAGTCCAATATGAGCTGGAAGTGCATGGAAAGGGGTTGTAAACCAGAGAATCAAAATAATGTGTGTAAAAGCATTTACAGGCCTAGGCAAATAAGTTATTTTTTCCCAATCTTTTGCTCTTACAAATATTTTGCTTTGAGGTAATTCTCAAGTTCACAGGCAGTGCACATGCAGTTGTAAGAAATGATACAGAAAGATCTATGCACTCTCTCCCTGGTTTACTCCAGGGATATCATCTTGCAAAACTATAGTACAAGATCACAACCAGGATTTTGACAGTGATGCAGTCAAGATACAAAACATTTCCATCACCAAGAGGACCCCTATGTTGCCCTCTCATAACTGCACCCACTTACCTCCCATCCACTCTCACCTAAACCCCTGCCAACCACGCATCTGTTCTCAAGCTCTATAATGTTGTCATTTCAAGAATGTTTTGAAAGTGGACTCATGCACTATGCAACGTTTTAGGATTGGCTTTCTTCACTCAGCGTAATTCTCTAAAGAGGTTGTTTTGTGTCATCAACAATTTGCTACTTTTTTCTGCTGAATAGTATGCTATGGTATGGATGAACTACAGTTTGTTTAAGCATTCAACCCATTGAAGGACATTTGACTCGTTTCCAGTTTGGGGCTACTTTGGATAAAGTTTCCATAAATATTCATGTACGAGTTTTTGTGTGAATGTTAAGTCTTCATTTCTCCGGGATAAATGCCCAAGAGTGCAATTGATAAGTTATATAGTAATTATATGCTTAGATTTTTCGGAAACTGTCAAAATGTTTTCCAGAGTGCCTATGCCATTTTACAATCCCACCGTCATTGTATGAGCCATTCTGTTTTCTACATCCTTGACAGCATTTGCTTTTATTGGGTGGAGTGTTTTATAAATACTGTTTAGATCTTGTTAGGTGATGGTGGTGTTGAGTTCTTCTGTATCTTTGCTAATGTTCCATGTAGTTATTCTATCAATTGTTAAGAGAGGGTTGTAGAAGTCTCCAACTAGAATTGTGGAGTTTTCTATTTCTCCTTTCAGTTATATAAGTTTTTGCTCCACATATTTTGCAGCTCTGTTGATTGCTTTATTTCACATTTGTAATTGACCTTCTGTCATTATATAATGTCCTCCATTGTCTGATAATTTGCTTTGTTCTAAAGTCTACTTTATCTTGTGGCAATATAGCTATTCTTGCTTTCATTGACTAATTTTTGCATGATATAGTTTACTCTACCCTTTCATTTTCAATC
>JAQZBX010001042.1:54665-90618 GCA_029593785.1 Cabassous unicinctus | reverse complement strand
GGAGATGATCATTGGTGGGGGGTGTCTGGGATGGGGGTTTCATGGGAGGAAATTCACCTGAATATACATGAAAGATATATAAAATTGTTCAAATGATCAAGGGGTGGGGCATGGTCACAGTGGGTGGAGAATCACTCAATAAATGGGAGAATACTGCATTCCCAGCCTGGAGAGCTCTGCCACATTCTCCAAGGGAGCAGCAACAGTCCCCTGAGTGTAGGGGCAGTGTCTGGCAAAGGAGGATGGCCCACTAATGGGTTCTTGTTATTGATGACTAGCCTTACAAGTCTTTGCTCTTGTAATTGAAACTTAGCCTACTGTTATGGGGTGCCTAAGGGTTGGCACCTGAGAGCCTCCTTGTTGCTCAAATGTGGCCTCTCTCTAAGCCAAACTCAGTATATGAATGCATTACCTGCCCCCCAGCGTAGGACATGATTTGAGGGGATGAGCCTCCCTGGCAACGAGGGATTGATACCAAGTGCCAACTGGCAACATGACTGGAAAAAGACCTTGAGTAAAAGGGGGAAAAGGTAAAGACAAATGAGTTCATATGGCTAAGAGACTTCAAAGAGTCGGGAGGTCATCCCAGAGGTAACGCTTACGCACAACTCAGTAGGATCTCACAGAACACCAAAGTGTATATCACCCCACACAGAGGGGCTCCTGAGGGCTCTGGAGACACCCAGGTCCTATATAAGAGGGGATAGCTCCAGAGACTGATGCCTTATTAGTGGGCTCTACTTTGGAATCTGTGCTCCTGAGAGTGACAGAGTTGGACTGAAATAAGTCCTCCCTACACATGGTCCGTCATCCCTTCTATTCAAACCTGTAAGTGGTGCTGGAGTTTGTAGGTGTACTTCCAGAGACTGGAGCCTCTGGCCTACCTATGTGCCAGCTGTGCCTGGAATCTCGGTGGAGCTGCAACTCCTACTCTACAGCTCAATGGAGTCACACAAGTCACCTGGCAAGGAGATGTTGATGGACAATGGCCATCTCAGGGAATGGAGAGAGCCTGCAGCTGCAGACAGGATAATCCCATCCATCTTATCCACGGGATATAAGCCCCCTCTCATTTGGAGGTGGAGTGGACATCACCATCCCAGACTCCTCAGTATTGGGGGAAGAGCTATGGACTAGAGTGGACTTACTGGTATTCTGTTGTAGACATACTGTGATTCAAGCAATGGAAGAAATTACAACATTGATGTGGAGCCAGTGGCCACTGGAAGCTCTGGGGGCAGGGAGAGGGAAAAGCAGTTGTAATACAGGGGCTTTTTCGGGACTTGGGAATTATCCTTAGTGACATTACAACGACAGATACAGGCCATTTTACATCAGTATATAACATGCAGAACTGTGTGGGACAGAGTGTGGTCTGCAATGTGAACTATGGTCCATGCTTAGTGGCAAAGCCCCAGGATGTATATATACATTGCAGGTGGTGTGCCACACTAATGAAAGATGTTAATGTGGGAGGTTATGGGAGGTGTGAGAGGTGGGGAACATGGAAATTCCTGTAATTTTTGTGTAACATTTATGTAATGTAAGCATCTTTTAAAATATAAAAATAAATAAACAAAAAAAGAAAAAAAAACTAAAGCATTAGAAACTATCAATGGGGAGGATCTGACCTGGGACATATCAGATATATGGATTATATATAATGTCTATATATGACTTTGTATTATTGTTAATAAATTCATGTACTCTAATAATTAATTATCCATATTCATATATCATTACACTTTAGAATTCTAAGGAATTTTGGTGCATTTGAAGGAAAATAACATAAAAAATTACAGAAACTTTTCATATTTCAACATATCTTCAGGCCTCTCTTTAGAAAAAAAAATAAAAACAATGTTACAGACATTTAATGATCACATCTCCTCATCTGGTCCCCTTTTCTCTTGCTCCCTACGGATACTCACTATCCTCAAATTGGAGTGTATTATTCCCATATATGCATGATATACATATATGTATATGCCCTAAAACAATATATGGTGACATTCTGTGTTTTAAAATTTGCTCAAGTAGCTTGTTTTGTTACTTAACATTTTTTGAAATTTATCAATGTTGATACATGTACCTATAGTTCATTTGTTTTAATTGATAAATAGACTTCTATTATAAAAATAAACCAATTTTTAAAATTCATTCTCTAACAAATAATCAGGTTGTTTCTACTTTTTTACCCTCAAATTACAGTTCTTTGGCAGACTTTTTTATTTTTTTAAATGAGTACTATTCAAATGAATTCAACTATAAGAAATTGTCCAGGGCATATTCAAATCTAACAATTCTTTCCATGGACCCCTCCTCAGCAGCTGTCTGTTCTAATGCAAGATAATTTTATGTAAAACTAATTTTTTTCATAAGAAGTTCCCAAGAGAATAATTGTCTTTTATGGTGGGCAATCATGTACCAAATGAAAATCATTAACTCCAAGAAGATAAATTCAACAAAGTAAATCCATTTTGTGGCTTTTTATGTGGTCTTTATGTTACCTATGACATTTTGGAAAAACAATTTTATTTTCTTGAACCATAAAACATACTTTGTGACAAAATGTTGTTGCTCAAAAATGGTTCCTTTTCTTTATATTAATCATACAGATTATGTCTTTAAAGTAATCAATAAACAAAACTGCTTACAGTTTCTTAAATATTTAGGATATCTGTGATCAGTATGCTGGAAAAAAATACTTTTATCCTTGAGTTGATGTGTTCAGGAGTTGACTTGTTCCACATTCTTCTGAAACCACTAAATTCATATAATGAAATTGACAATTAAGTAAAATAAAATAAGTAAATGGATAACAGATGGTGGGAGTCAGGTTTCTCACTATTGGAGTAGAAGATTACAGGCAAGCAAGAAGAGTCAACTAGAATGATCAATATAATATAGATTAAAGTTGGAGACATCAGCATGAACTCATGTTTAGTTTGATATAGGTAATAGATGGAACTGTAGAGGGCTGATTGGTGTTCCCCCAAAAGGGATGTCCAGGTCCTAATCCTCAGACCCTGTGAATATTTCCATGATTGAGTTAAGAATCTTGAGGGGAGGAATTTATTCTGGTTTCTCCAGGAGGATCCCAAATGCAACCACATGTATCTTAAAAACAGAAAGTTAGAGAGAGTTTTGGGACAGAAGAAGAGAGGGCAATGTGACCATAGAGGCAGTGATTAGAGACATGTCGCCAAAAGCACAGAGCCAGTGGAAGCTGAAACAGTCTTCAGAGGGAGTGCTGCCCTGGCAACAACACCTTGATTTCAGATTTTTGGTTTCCAGACTGTGAGAAAATAAATGTCTGTTGTTTTGAGTCACTCAATTTGTGGTAAATTATTACAGTAACCACAAGAAGCTAATAGAGGTGCCACAGAAGTATTTATAGATATGTACATATACAGGGCTAGTATAGACACATGTATTTACTTGCTCTGTCAGCTGAAAGGCCTTAGAAATGACACCCAAGGAGCAGAGATCTTGGTTTCTAATAGTATCCTCACAAAAAAAAGGCATAGGGTTTCTTGGAGAAATGGCTGATTATATGATTGGGACTGCATGCAGAAATAAATAAATGATTAAATAAATAAATGTGAATAATAGACAAATCTGATGTGCAGAAGAATTCAAAATAATTTATACAGATAGTCTACCCTCAGGAAGGTGAAGCATAACACCTGTACCTGGTAACTTCCTTCCAAAGAGTACAGTATGGGAAGGGGAAAAATAATGATCATGACAGGTGATCAATAATGTCATGTTGACAGTGTGTATCCTGGATAGGATGCGATGAGAATGGCACTTTACCTCTGTGGATTTCCTCCCCAAAACTCATAGTCCTAGTTTAATCATGTGAAAAGGATCAGACCAATTCCCGTTGAGGGATAGTTTACAATATATCTAACCAATACCCCTTAAAATTTCCAAATGAAATAAAAAACAAGGGAAGGCTGTGACTGTCCCAACCAAGAGCAGCCTATGGAGGCATGATGACTAAATACAATGTGGCATACTGGAATAGAAAAAGGCCATTGGGAAAAGCTAGGGATATACAAATACAGTATGGCATTTAGTTAGTGAACACATATTAATATTGGTTCATTAGTTGTGACAAATGTACCATACTAGGGTAAGATGTTAATATTAGGGGAAACTGGGTATAGGGTTTATGGGAACTATCTTCACAACTTTTATATAAATCTAAAACTATTCTAAAATAAAAATTTATTAAAAAAAAAAAAGACTTTTATTCTTGAGTTGACTTGCCAAGGGTACAAAGAAATAAGGTGAAATTTTCCTACAAGAATGCTGATTCTCTTCCCCAGAGTTGATGGTGGTAATTCACAAAATTGGAATGCTCTAGGACAGTGGGTCTCAATGGGGTAGAAGCATACATTCACCTTCACCTAGAGCATTTCAAAAATACAGAGGAAGGGGTGTTTGCAGTTTTCACTATAATTGGTGGTGGCTATTGCCATTAGGAAAAGGGGGAGCTGCTCTAATGAATGGGGAGAGTCCCATACACTTCCAATCTGACTTTCAGATGTCCTCTTAGACTTCCATGTAGGTAAAAAATGTTTATTATTATCTGAATCTAGCACCTAATTTCATTCTATATGCAAAATTATGTAATTATAAATACATATTTTTATACTGTTTTAACATACATAATTTCCCAGAAACAGAATTCCAAAGAACATCTAGGAGAGACTCTATTTTGTTTGAGAACATTTTGGAAAACCCTACTCCCAGAGACTCCAGTCACCTATCTGACATATCTCATCATCCCATTCATAATGTGATGGGTTCACGGCTCCTAAGGAATTCATTTCTCAGTCATATTAAACTGTATATCACTTATGAATTTTTTATACTTTTGTGTTTTAGTTAGGACATTAAATCGGCTTTTAAATATATATATATTTGGATGAACTATATTTCTATATTGTCTATGAATTTCCCTCAGGAAGTTAAAAGAACATTGCATGGGAAGCAGCTGTAGCTCAGTGGTTGAGCACCTGCTTCCCATATATGAGGTTCTGGGTTCGATCCCCAGTATCTCCTAAAAAAAAAAAGAAAGAAAAAGAAGAACATTGCATTGCAAAGCACTGGGTGTATTATAAATAAGGGTTATTGGGTCTGTGAGGTTTGAGGAACACTGGGTCACAGAGCTTGGAAATTTCTGATTGTTATCTTCTCTAGTATAGAATGAGTTGGCAGGTTGTGACTTCTCAGTTCCTAATCATGCCCTGAGTCTGGCAGTGAGAAGTGAGGCAGATGCTGGGGGTAGATAATATTTTTCCACACCTAGATTTTGATGTTGGCAGTAAAATTATTTGTGACAAAGTGGTTTTATCTTTCATGGAAATTGTGTTCACTTTAAATAAATAGAAATCTAAGTTATATTGGTAGGTTTCATTTGCATTTCTGTTTCGTTACATAAAAAACCCTATTGACCAAATAAACATTTTGAATGATATCAAAAGTCTACCTTTAAACCTCAATCTAAAATGAAATTCTACACTCTTTACTTCAGGGTTATGGTTAACTTTTTTTATTAACTTTTAAATGGATCGGTGATGTATTTCTTTTAAGAGGCAGCATAGAATTAAGAGAAAGAACAAAGAAAATTGGGGATCTAGTCTCAATTCCACCATGATTACATAAGTTTATTTGACAGTCTAGCTATATTCCAGTTACTAATTTTTTAATCAGAAAAGTAGAAATAACTGATTTCTAAATATAGCAACATTTAACCAGCACCTAGAAAAGTACGTAATAAATTAAAAAAAGGATCAGAACTCTCATGTCTTTTTCTGGCAAAGGACTCTTCTTATTTATAAAAAATGAGACAAGAATAATTAAATTGTTTGGTTTAAACAATAACAACATTAACTGATCACTCCAGGAGCTATTGTTAGAGGTTATGCGGGCAGTAATTAAACTAAAATTCATTCATTGAACACACACGTGTCAAGTTTTATGCCAAACACTTTGTATATTCTATCTCACTCAACTTTCCAAACAATGGTATGTGGTTATTATTTTGTATTCTTATTTCTTTCAAACCCACATCCTGGACGAGTCAGATAATTTTCCCTATCTATGTACCCAATAAATGGCAGGGCAAGAATTGGAACCTGTAATTTTATGACTTCACAGTTATTTTCATAACTTCTAAGCTTTATCTATTACCTAAGGAAAGAGTGGCTGGCAACAATATTGGGATAAATTTGGAAAAATTGAATTGCCACATGCTTTTCAATAAAAAATTATATATTTGAAAGGAAGGGTGTGGTTTTACCTGTTTTAATTGCTATTTCAAAACTGGACATTAAGAAGACTTCTTGCCTAAATTTCCTGATTTTCACATAAAGATTCTGATTTTAAAATTTTCCCAAAGCTGGAGAAGAATTAATTGTGATATATTAATACTAGTGAATTATTCATCTATAAGCAGGTTTTCAAGCACCTCATTTTAATGGTATTGCCCATGTAACATTTAAAATTTGACATATTGCTCCATTCAATGTAATGCCAGACAATGAAACAATTCATAAGAATGCAAAAATAATTGTGTTGAATAAATGCCCCGTCAAATTTATCCTGCCTTTTTAAAGTATTATTTTGCCCATTTGGAATAGATGTTATGATTTTTGGTGAAAAGACTGCAGGTGCTTATTATGGAGTTATACCACTAAATCTGCACACAAAAAAACATCCTGCTGTTCCAAAGCTGTAGTTGGTAAGCTTTTTATTAGCAAAAATATAAGAAGCTCAGCTCCTGTAAGAGAAATAAAGAGCAGAAATTAATGTTTTTAAATCATAGCTTGCCTCCACAGAACTAGTGAATCATATTTTCCCATCTGTCCCAACCAAAATGTATTCTTTAGAGATGCATGTTCTCTGGGAAGAGAATTGCTTTCATATATATACAGTTCTAGCTTTCTCTGTATTTTCCTAAAACCTTCTGCCGTTTTAGGATGTTGAGCAAGAATTATATGCCGTATTGGAAAGATACCAGTCACTATCATTCATAATTCAAAAGAGTCATTGAATAGACTAGTGAGGCATCAATGTATAATCTAAGAACAAAATGTTTTTTCAAAGATATCTAATGATGTAGATTAGGGGCACTACAGTAACTGACAGAACAGTTAACTTCTGTAAATAGCTTCTATGCCTAGATGTCAAACGGAGTCTCCTTAATTTTGAAGTTTCAATATCATTGACTAGTGTTCCCACACCATGTCCTATGGGAATTCCAATGTATTCCCCACCTTGATGTTTTTAAGTCTATCGGGGTTTCCATTCTCACAAAACCTAGTTACTCCAATATTCTAGTCTCACATCTCACTAAACTCTTGAATATGGGCTTTTTCCCTAGATAACCTCAAAACACTACTCACATAAGCCTTTTGTGTATTTAGCAGAATGAATGATAGTAATTCAAATGTAAGTCATAATTCTGAAAAGACTTCAGCAAACTAAAACAATGACTTTATTTGAAAACAGAGTCACTGCAAATGAAATTAGTTAAGATAAAATAAGATCACACTGGAATGGGGTAGGTCTTTAATCCAATATGAATGGTGTCCTTATAAGAAGAGAAAATTTGGAGACAGATTCAGGAGACACAGAGAGAGAAGATAGTTATTTGAACACGGAGGCAGATATATCTACAAGCCAGGAACTCCTGGGGCCACCAGAATCCAGGAGAGACTTCAGAGGAAGCAAGCCCTACTGACACCTTGCTTTTGGACTTTTAGCCTCTAGAATTGTGAGATAATAAGTTTGTGTTTGAAGCCATCCAATTGGTAATGCTTTTTTATGACAGCCCTAGGAAAGTAAAACACTCATTAAGGTATATTTCAAAGCATCAAAAAGTCTGTGAACTTCCTTTGAGAAAAAATAGTTTAGTATTAATTTTCATTTTACCTTTAATCTCAAGTAAGTACATCAAATAATTAGCTCTGGACACTGGAGATACAGAAAATGTGACAAAATTGCTGCCCTTTCAAAATCCCCAATCTAAGCTGGGAAAATAGGCACATGAAAAGGGTTAAAGACATATAATTCAGCTGTACAGGGTGTTTAAGGAGCAGGGAAAATCCAGGTATTACTAGAGCTAGAATTCTGGGGGATGATTCACTTAGAAGGAAACATCTGATCTGAGCTAAGACTTCAAGTATGGATAAGAATTGGCTAGGCACTTTAGGGTAAGGCATTCCAGGTACAAGAAAAAGCTTTAGAAAGACATAGAAGTAATTTATTTGGAAAAATTGTAATGGGCTATTTTTGATAGAGTATATACAGAGTGAGGTGATTCAATTAGACACAAGGTGGGGGGAGGTGAAGTGATAAATTTTGAAGGTCAAAGCGAAGTAGGAAGTGGAGGTAGATATAAGAGAATTTGAAAGCAGGTTTCCCGTTGGGAATTTGGTTTCAATTGACTTCAAGATTTTTGGTTTAGACAGCTCAACAAAACAGTGGTAGAGTATTTAGTGGTGATTTTTAATTTGGCATTTGAGTTTTGCTGATTTTGTTGTGCATGCGGGACATCTAGTTTAGTTCTCTAGTAGAACTGATAGTTGGGAATAAAGTCGGAAAGGGTTTCCGAATTATTTGCTTATTAGCAAAGGGTTTTTTTGCTATTAGTAAGTGTTTAATAGGAAATGAAGGCAAATATGTGAATAAAAAAATAAAGGAAAAACATATCAATGAGAAAACCAGTGGACTAAGGACTTAACTCTGGGGAAAATCAGTATGTAAAGTCTAAGGAGAAGAAAGTTTGAAATAAGAAGCAGTCTGAGAAAGAAACTGGAAGAACCAAGTGATCAAGCTAGTGAGGAGAGAATTCAAGGAGGGATTTGTCAAAAGTGATGAATGATACACAGAGCTCAAGTAAGAAAAAGATTGAAAAATATTCATGGATTTAGCAATAAGAAAGAAAAAGAATATAGTAAAATCAATTTAATTAGCATGACAAGAGTGAATACAGATTAATGGGAAATGATCAGGCTAGAAATATATACTCAGAATTTGGTGTCAATGTAAACACATCAATGCCAGACAGCAGGGCTTAGCGTGTAGCAAATGTTCAATAATTTTTTGTGGGATAACAGAATGAATGGATGAATGAGAAATATAATTCTATATTTATCCATATCCAAAAGGAAATCTAGAAAATATACCTTATTATAGGTACTACATTATTATATTTATTGAGCTTCATTATACTACTAATACTACAATATGAAGAGGAAAATACTATGTCATATGAAAGTATCTCTTTTTGGAGGGGTGTGTTTTTATAATTCTTTATTTCTATTACTATCTAATTAACCCTGAGTAAATGTGAAATTCTTATTTTACAATTTTTTATTGTATACATAAACATCTTTTTGCCATATCCTTAATTACAGTTTCAGTTTTATTCTCCAGAAATCTTTCTCAAAAAGAACAAGATCATACTCTGTAACTTTATTTTTTGTCAGATAACAATAAACTGATCTATTAATTTAGTTCCTCTCTTACTTAACATGGTTTTTCTGAGGTTTGGATGAATATTCTGGACACAAAAATTCTAAGACATCATTTCAGTAAAACAAATTTAATTTTAAAGAATTGAAACATATCTTTTATCTTTACTATAATAACCTTAATAATGCTATATAATAAAAATTATAATTGAATCTTAGAAATAATTAAACAGTAGAATTACTTAATAAGAATAAGCCCCTCAAAAATTATAGCTTGAAGAATGAATAGTATTATATATACAAACATGGAACTCTGCTGGGAAATGAGGGTGTGGGTGAGGAAAAAAACTACTGGTCAAGTGCTTCACATATTACATTGTATCCCTTCCAAGTGTAAATTATACTCTATAATTAATTAATTTTTTTCCCCTGAAGAGCATTAGACATAACAGCTAATTACAAGGACAGGTAATTATTCTCTGGAATCCAGATACAATTAAATTGAAAGTACTCTTCTAGAAGTTCAAGAGTCAAGAATGTGAGATTTGATTAAAAGTTCATGGGACTAAATGAAAGGTTATTACTCTATTTGAAAAATAAAGCAATGACCAATTTTATGAAGACCTCAGACCTCTAAGATATATGTTATAGAAATAATATGCTATGAAAGAATATATTATCATTAGAGTAATTGACTTGTCATAGTACAATTGAAATTTCGAGAAACAGAACTTTCCAACATCTAAGTTTTCAATCATGATGACGTATAAATTGATAAGAAATCTCAATATCTCTTTGCCTGGACTACTCTGGAATGAAAACTATGAATGTTTTGTGACTTAATATTTGGTAGTTTGAATATCAACCGTTTCATGTGTGTAGCTTGGCAAAAGGGTCAGAATTAGAATGAATCCATTCGGTTAAATTAGCATTCTAAATTCAAATTTTGACTCTATTTTACATAAATGAAAAAGTCGTTTCCCATTTAGTAAATGTGATTCTATCCAATCATTTTTAATGATGTAGGTTATCTGGGGAAACTGTATTATATATTTTTGTTATCTGTCGCTGGTTCCATCAACAACTAAGCATTAGGTTGTAATGTTGCCTAATAAAAACCAAACTAGTCACATTTTTTCATATATTCAGTAATCAATAATGACTGAGGCAATTTTCACCAGCTATTATGAAGCTAGTTCGTTGCATAGGTGGATAGGTATCATAATTTCCTTTCTATCTTACTTAAATTATTCACGAATATACACTAAGTCTAAGCAGTTTCTCAGAGTTAAATACGTTAAGATGATAACTGAGCCTTCTCAAAATAAATAGCATTTAGCTTGATAACTGTGTGATTTACTGAAAAGAATTAATGACCTGAGAGAATTAATGCTTATGCAAAAATGTAATTACAAACTCTCTGTCCATAAATTATTTCTCTAGAATCACCTGTTACTCAGGAAAGGTGTCTGTAGCAATGGCATTGTCTAATTTGTATGAATGTTTATATGAAAAATCTATTAATGCATTAAGACTCATATTGAGATTTGAGTAGAAAATTTTGCTTCTCAAGAGTCAAAAGATTTATCATCGGAAAAGGAATCAATAAAATTCCTTGAAGGAATGATAGGATTTCAGTTACAAATTCTGTGCATGAGAATCAAGGGCACTGGGTCACAATTTTAAAATCACATTTTAGTTTCCATCAAACTTCATGTATTGAACACATATAATATGGATTGGTATGTAATATGATAGTTTTCTTTTACTTCAACAGGGATGAAAATTTCAGTGATCTTCTTCCAAATATGTTCAAATATTTCAATATGTGTTTTTAAGAATTCTATATAGGTAATAGAAACAAAATATAATTTTGTTTTTCTTTCTTATTAGCAAATAGTTGGCATAAAAATTTTCTGCTCTTATTCTTTAAAATCTGAAAGGTAGGATTGGAGAATTTTGCCACAGTCAGATTTCATGAGAGCCATTAACACAGCTCTCCTTTAATTGAAGAATTTGTTATAGTAACACATTTATAATTCAATTTTATTAACATATTAATATTAATATTATATTAAGTATAATACCACAAGTTTGATTTATTTTAATGAATAATAAAATAAATGATCTTTTTCAGAATAGGAATATATATTTATTTAGATATCTGACATCTAAATTTATCTAGATTTGAAAATACCAACATTACAATAAAATTATGTCACATGTTTTATTAATGCTGTCCATTGTATTATGCAAATAAATAACATTTTAATATATTATTCACACTCCAATTTTTCAAATGGCAGAACAGAATGTTTTAAGTCTTAGTATTCAGAAAAAAAGTTAAAGAAGTGAACTCACTCTGACTCAGAAATGTATGTATTTGGTAAGCTCAAGCTCTTCTGACATTAGAGTCACAGAGAAGCAAAACTGGAACCTGATGGTCCTGGCTGATATCTGTCATTATAGTACCAATAGTACTGTTTAAACTATTTTGAGTCATTATCTTGTTATTCTAAAGATATCCCATTTATGCTCAAGTCACTCAAGAAAGATGAGATTCTACCAGGCTTTTCATATATAACTTTCTGTGATCTCCAGGTTGTGACTCATCTCTCAAAGGAGAAGCAGATGATTCCCTTTGCCTTCATGTAAAATAATGCTTTTATGTATTTAAATAGTATTATTGCATAATGCCTGATCCCTCTCTAAACTAATTTGAAATCATAGTTTATTAGAGTTGGTATATTTCAAATACAGAATCATATTCACGGGTTTTGCAGATTCTCAATACACTTCTCAAGTTACCGAGCCTGGACTGTAATCCAATACTTAGAACAAATGGAGGACTGAGGCATAGTTATGATAATCTATATTTATTTACCCCAGTGCAAGTACAGTTTCATATAAATAGATTTTAATCTAAGTTCACTGAGAATAATTTGGAAATCCAGAGAGAAAAACACAAATAAATCACTGATAATTGCACTATCCAGAGGGACCATTTCCACACTTAAGCATGGAACAGAGCATGGCCCTGGCATTTTGGTGGTAGTGGAGACATAGCCCGTACAAGTATGATGATGGAGCTGTATGCAATGCACATCAAGGAGGCCAGGGCAGTCAAAGAAACCAGGAGATCAAAGGAATAGAATAGTAGCTCAAAGGATTTGTTTTGGAGGGCTCCTGAGACATCTAGAGATTTGTAAAATACTTGAAAATGTGGTCTTTTGCTATGTATTTGAGGTCCTGCATTGGCAAGTGTGGACTTAGTGAAAAGTGGTTTGCTATTTGCCAATTTACACTCTAATGGACTGCCTTGGGACCCACACACTATAATGTATTTTACGGATATGTGTTTCCATCCTATATTACACAATGGCGTTTGTGCAATTTCTAGCTGAGTGTCTTGTGCATTGAAAAGTTCAAAATACAGTCCCTTCTGTACTAGGAAACGTATCAAACTAGTTTTTATAACTTCTTGCATTACAATATAGGGTTATTTGGGTAGCTTAACCCGTTTTCTTGAATTTATCCCAGAGTTAATAGTCCTGAAAATTAAGAAATCTTTGAAATTTTGAAAATGACATTCTTCATGCTATAGTTGAAACAATTTTAAAACACAAACGGAAAATATTATCCTTCATTTTTCTAAAAGAGTCAAGAATTGCTTCAGAGTACTGTAATTAGTACAAAAGTGGGAAAATCATATAATATTAAAAATAAGCCTGGATATGGTGGCAACAACTTGTGTGTGCATATGCATACATGCTTTATATGATAAGGAAATTAAAGGGCAAGTAAAGACAGTGTGAGATTGCAGTTCCATGGAGTTGTGTGTAGTGTATCCTTCAATGTTTTACTTGGTTGGAAGGAAAATATTTTTTATCCCAAAGCTAAGTCAATAGTTTCATATTGTATCATCAAATTATGATTTCCTATTCTCGACTTCAACTAAAGGATGTTTGTAAAGCTATTAAACAGTATACCCAATATGCCATTAGGAGATTCTTTTTCCTAGGGCTCAGTCATTCTAGATGTGAAGATGAGCTGAATCACTAAAGTATTAAATAACTCACAAAAACCATAAAAGTAAAACATCCTCATATTTAAGTCGGAATGTTGTAAACTCCTTTTAAATCCCAAAGGAAAGAAAACAGCTGAATAAAGAGAATTTCATGAATTAATTTTCAAAATATTTAAATGGAAGAGATAGTACAATGGCATACACACAGTTACATTGTAAATGCTTAATGCATTACATTTTAATAAATACCTAATAAAATATTCACTAAATTATTTTACATTTCATTTTTTCTCTTACCCAGTGATTTTTCTGTGATGCTAAATTCTCGTACAGTCATGGTCCTTTTTTCCCAAAGTTATTTTTACGTACATCTGCTCAAATTAATTAACATTCTATCTTAATAAACCCATTTGGCATGAATAAAAAGCTCAAATTCTAATTTGTGGGCAGACTCATGTGGCCCCTTCCATTGAAAATCAACCCATGTTATTATGTTTTGCACTAACAGATGCTGAAGAGCTACGAGGCTTCGGTCTCGTCTCTTCGGCTGACATTTATTGACCTACACCTGTGTTCCTAAGTGACTTGTTATCAGAGACTGGAATGTAAGAACGGTTTTAAAATAAGTTGAAATGGTACAGAAATAAGAAGTATCTTGTTAAAGATGTTTAAAATGTTATAAAAAATATTGTCATCTCTTTTTCAAAAACAAAACTGTATGTGTTGAGAGAGAAAGAGAACGAGAGGGAGAGACAATCCTTTATAGTTGGATTTAGAAATAAATATGAAAAGCAGTATATAATCATATGATATTAGTTATAAGTATTGGCATAACCTCACCATTTAATTTAGCAGAGGGTCATGCATGTTTCAAAAAGAACTATATTTATCAGCTATGCCTTCTTTCTATCTTAAAAATTGAATTTATTTATTCAATAAATATTCATTAAGAGCCTCCTAAATGTCAGAGAGAACTGAGTTCTCTATCACAGAAGACTTCTTCAGATCTTATATTTATAGCTTTAAATATTCTTTTTTTCATAAAATAAACTACTTTTGAAGAGATTTTAGACTATTTATGTAGGGGATTCCCATATACCTCACCCCTCCCCCTCCCACACTTTCCCCTATTAATAACATCTTACATTAGTGTGGTATATTTGTAACAATTGGTGAACAGATATTGAAGCATTGCTACTAACAAAATTCGATAGTTTATGATTTACACTGTGCACTGTATAGTTTTACAGGTTTCGAGAAAATGTATAATAGCCTGTATCCGTCATTGCAATATCAGGCAGAATAATTCCAATGCCATAAAAATGACTTTGTTTCACCTATTCTTCCATTCCCTCTCCTCAGAACCTCTGGTAACCACTATCTTATATCATTATTACAAGTTCTTCCATTAGTATACTAATAATAAGTCTAATTTCGGCCATGGTTGCATTCCCCTGCTTATGTTTGTTCATTCCTCAGTCTTGAGGAATTTGGATTGGTGGTGCCCACTCTGCTTCAGATTGAGATGGGGCTGGGATCTTATGGGTTAGATAGCAGGAACTGTTTTGCTTGCAGTTGTAGATACTCTTTATTTTTTGGGATGGGGGTTGTCTATCATCATCATTTTGTCAGTTGTCTTGGGCAAGTCTGATGAATTGGAGAGTAGGTGTTGGCTGCAACTCTGCTGAGATTCAGGGATCAACCAGCATATTAACAGACTGAAGATGTAAGTCAATGGGACATAAACTCAATGGGTATAGTGCTAATTATAGGTTCAAATAAAAGGGGTAGAAGAATCATGTGCAGGGAAATTATAAATGAGTCTAACTCTGTTACATTGGGAAAATAGGATCGTATATTCCAAGGTAAGTTCCACCAATGGGGTGCTGATTTCATGGGTTGTGTACTTTGCCTATAGTGTTCAGATGTCTCTAGAGCTCTCAGGAGTACCCCTGTTTGTCACAATCAGTGAGATCTGCCTGAGACGTGCATAAGAAGAACTTGTGGAACAACCTCCCAACTCACTTTGAAATCTCTTAGCCATAAAAATTCTTTTGTATTTAATGTTTTCCCTTTTGGTCAAGGTCTTTTTTCAAATGAATCACTTGTTGGCCCTTGGTATTAATCCCTTGGTGTCAGGGAGGTTCATCCCCAGGAGTCATGTCTCATGTTGAGGCAAAGTTAGTGAGTTAATTTTCTGAGATTAGCTTAAAGAGAGGCCACATTTGACTAACAAGGAGGTTTTAAGAAGGTAGCTTTTAGGCAGTAATTATCAGGATAAGTTTCAATTTTACCAGATTAAGGTTCATAAGTACAAGCATTAATATTGAAGGGTTAGCATATTGGTGTGTTCTTTTTTATTATGCACTGCCTATATACTCTAGAGATTCTTGCCACTCTATTTGAGAATATAGCTAGACTCCTCAGGATGGGGTTTTAATATTTTGTTGATTATTGTGTGGGTTTCCATCCATTGAGATAGCACCCTATGACACCAAGAACACATTCATATTCCATAGAGGCTTGCTCCAGGTGCACTCTTCCTCACACATCTCCCCACTACTGAAACACCTGCACCAGTGACCCTCCCCTGCCATAGATACCAAAAGAAACACTTCCACAATTGTATTCTCTACTACAGTCCTCAACCTCCCCAGAGATCACTTGTTCCTTCCTCCAGCCCTCCCCCAGCTCCATGGATAGCTCAACCCACCCCTACAAATCCACTCACTCTTATACTCCAGCACTGTGAACCCCACTGACATCACTGCACCACTATTACCCCCATCCACTGCCAAGCCACCACCACCATCCACCTTTTCATATATTTTGCCCAGATGGAACATCAGTTCACCACTCTCTACTCCCTTTCTATCTCCTGGCAACCTATCTTCCAGAATTTACCTCCTCAACTCTGCTCAATATCCTTAGTCCATATCCGTGAGATCATGCAATATTTGTCCTAGTGACTGACCTCACTCAACATAAGGTCTTCGAGATTCTTCCATGTTATCACATGTGACACTACTTCATTCCTTCTTACAGCTGTAGCTCTAAATATTCTTAATTCACCTTAAAGGTGTTCATCAATTTTCCTTGGCTATTTCTGAACAGCAAGTAATATGAAATTTATTAGCAAGGAGAAAGTATGGGATAGAATGTAGTGGTCCTATTTGGAATCATCAAAACCTAAGTTAAGTCTTAGCTTTGTTCTAATAATTGATTCTTGTTTCAGATTCTGTTATTATGGAAATGATTTCTTGGTGAACATAGATGCATAAATTTAGCAAAGTTAGCAAAATAAATCTATCTGAAAACAGGTGATAAATTTAATCTATTGAGCCTTTTGGTCAAGGAAGAATAGACATCCACCAAAAACCTATAATTAAAATACAGTCTGAACAAATTTTAAATGTATGTGCTTTGACTTAAATGAAAAACTAATTGCATATTTGTATTTATATATATCTTAGCTTATTTAATTCAATGGTTCATTTAATTTACCAATAATCTTAAAAGTGTAATAACATGCCAGAATTATTTCTATGACTCACTTAAAATGGCAGGATATATTCCCATTATGGCTTTTACAGGAAAAAAAGCAGGCATAGACTGTGTATTATATGAGATGAAAGACAGCGAAATGCATGAACAGAGTATACTGTCTTCTATGTCCCACTCTTCCTTTATGATATTGCAGCTAATTTAATCTTACTAATATGAGGCATAATATTTTAATAGGGTATAGATAATAATAATAAAAAAACATTTTAGGTGCCTACTATGTGTCAGCAACTATGATAGCATAAGTAAGAATAAATTAGATACACTTCATGCTTCAAAAATACAGTCTATCAGGAGAAGAAAATAGAAACAAAAACTAGTAATAATAGTGCAGAGATTATTACAGGGTAATACAAGAGTACTAAGAAAAAACACATATATGCATATATATTTGTATATCATTTTACAAATATTGGTATGTACTGTGAAAAATCTTGATTTTTATGCACAATTAAAAAAAAGCATATTCCCAAATACAAAGGCACAAACTCAAAAATATGTTTGATAAAATGTTTTACTGCCCTTTTGTTTTATTATATATGGTTTGAGAGCTTCATTTCTTTGTGGTAAGAGAAAAAATAATTTTTATATATGTTGAGCTCTTTTCAATGCAATGAAAATTTCATTAAAAATATTTTTGTGATGGAAAAAAAAAAAATGAAATAACAGTTGACTGAATCCATGGCTGGTTAAAAAAAAACACCTTATTCCGCTACGCATTCTGTGCCCACTGTACAAACTAGCTAATACCTACTCTTCTTTTAGTTCTTACTTCCTCAGGAAAGGCTTCCACGAACCTCATTCCTTTCCTTCATGGCTCTTACTATTTTTTGTATTTATTTGTGTGACTATTTGATAATGCTTCATCATTAGACAGGAGGCAGTAAGGCAGGGGCACTGTTTCTGCTTCATCTCACCACATACTAGCAACTATTCAACAAAAAGTCTTGTGGGATTAACGAACAAAGACGTGAAATAGGAAGGAGTGTGAAAGGGTAAGGAGAGTTATACTGGTGAATGTGGAGTCGATTCAGCAAAGCACAGGAATAAGAAACAGGCTTTAATGTGCAGAGGAACTAAGCAAACATAAGTGCTGGGTACAAAGCAGCACGGAATGATGTCAAAAACGTCCCCAGAAGCCAGCCTCTAGAGGTCCTTTTAAACTATGTGCAAAAGAGAAGATAGTCTCTTTTTAGCACAATTAAGGTCCATTGAGAGGTTTTAATTTGAGGGGAGTGACAGGGCAGCTTTGCTTTTCATCTAGATAATCCCGAGTTATCTCCTAAGAGATCAGTATTAGGTAGGCTAGGTTGCACGCAGAAATAACAGCAGGGAAAGGAGGAAAAAGGCAACTTAAAAAAAAAAAATCAGTCCCATTGCTACCACCCAAAGATGACTACTCTTAATATTTTGTTATGGAGAAGATATCTGATAACCATGAAGTATGCATTCTGAGCATTCCAAGAGTTCACAAATTAACAAACACTCCTAAAGCATACGAAATGCCACAGAAAACCAGTACATTTTATATGAAAATGAAAATGACAACTTTGAACAATAGATGATTTTACAAATATAAAACCGAAGTCAGACTTTAGTAAAACTTTGATAGGAAGTTTACTTGTGGTCTGAGTATATGCACAGGGGAGATATGTCTTAATGAAGTGGGGTTCAGGATGAAACCAGGGTGTATAGACATCTCTGAAGGCATTCTAGTGACTTCTGAACCTTTGGGATAATGGTTTGTCCACACTTGATGAATATTTTTTATATTCTCTGGAGAAATGACTCAGACTGTTTTATGAATTACTGTTTCTTAATTGTAACACAGTGTTTTCATGGAATTAGTTAATAAATGCAAGCTTCATCACTTTCCAAAGCTTCTCCACTTTCTCTTCAAAAATAATTTATTATGAAACATATCGTACATCACCATTTGGTACATGATTTGGTTAATGTCAAGTCGAAAATTCTGCCTTTAGATATTTATGTAGTTCATCAAAGAGATGGATTATATTTATTGAGCACTTAAAATATGCCAATTATTTAACATATGTCATGTAATTAATTGTTATCATTAATCCTTTGAAGCAGGTATTTGAGGATGACACACTGAGTTCAAGGAAATGAGAACACAGTATGTGGGGGTGGAAATCAGGGAGAATTCATGAAATATATGAGAGAGGGGAAATGTAGAGTGTAGATAAGTGGGATGATGTAGAGGGTGTTAGAGGTTAGGGGGTATAGGGAAGTGATCCACGGAGACTGGAATATACATTCACTGTGTTGATAGCAGCGAAGTCACCAGTTCAGTTGAAACAGAGGTCTGTGTGGGGACTTTTCAAAGATTAAAAGTGGATAAATGTGGTCAAACATTAAAATTTTTAAAATTAAGGTAATCTTCTTCTAACCACAAACATAAACTAAAAAGCCATACCTTTGGTAAGGAATAATTTGTTGAGATAATTCTGGAATTATGTTTGTAATTCAGAATTATGATTAAGGAACTGTGGCATGTGTTATAAAAACTTGCATATGTTACAAAAATTAGTTGTTATATATTTAGAATCAAGATGCTATAGACAACATGCACACATTTTACTATCAATAATTATTCAATTTAAAAGCTCTGTTATCAGGATTTACTCTTAAATAAATAGCTATAAGATGGGGCAAAAATTTTGAAAGACTCTAAAAAAAGAACACCCTTGACATCCAGATAATGATCTGGTGTGTGAGTTAACGAAAAATTCAATAGATTGTACATGAAAATTCTCTTACTTGAACTCTGAAAGATGCATTTTTATCCTTTGTACTGCAGATGTAGACACATTAAGCTAATAGTACTTTCAGATAAAATGCACTCAAGTAAGCAAGTGATTTGCTGAAATGGAAATAATCTATTATTTGCAAGTTAAAAAGTTAAACTTCTAATTCTAACTTTAAGCAAAAAAAATAAGCATTATCAAGTATTTAATTTCTTCATTTTCTGTACTTTTTATTAGAGTTTGTGACAGTATTTATGATAGAATTTATTTAATTATAGAAGTTTACAAATGTCAAATGCTACATAGATATTTGAATACTTCATCCACATCAGATCTCACCCATATTTGATCTCACTTTAATGGGCCTCAAATATAGAGTGTATTTAGAGTAACTACAGTAACAGATAAACAATTTGAATTAACTTAAGTAGGAAGGATAAATTATTAGAATGTTAAAGGGCAATTCCTAAAAATCAGAACTGGGTCTCAGGATGAACAAAAAGAGTACCTGAATGTCAACAGACTCAATCCTCTCATCTGTACCCCTCTCTGTTAATCTTCTTGGTTTTTTTTCTCTTTTAGCCCTCCCTCTGAAGTTGTTTTCTCTGCTTCTTTAATCCACTGGTAAAGAATGGTGCTGCATACTGCTCTCAAATGTTATGTGTACAAGTACAAAGCTCCCTTTCTTCCTGTCTCTCCTAAAATTCCCTAAAGAGATCTCCCATTGGCCCAGCTTAAGATGATCAGTATTTTAACTAAGTAATTGAGTTAGGGGAAGAAGTGGTAGAGGCATAGATGGGTGAGTTTTGGTGGAAGGAAAAATCTGCCTTTGCTGCAAAAAAACAAATGTTTACCCTGATCCCTGACAACTGGAGCACTGGTACAGTCAGCCAATTAAATGTTCTCACCTGGAATTTATAAGACAGGTAATAAACAGCAATACAGACAGAGTCAATTTACTACACTAAAGTGGAGGAAGTAATATCCAGTGTGCTGTGATAGCTTTTTATGTACAGTGTATGTTCCCAACAAGAGTTATGGTGCTGGCATCAATCGCTGCAACATCTTCAGACTTGAGGAATGCTTATGTGCACAAGTTAGCTCACTCATCTTACTTGGTTCTTATTTTCTAAGCCTGGTTAAAGTATTCCCATTATTCCTTCCAATAAATGGTTTTCTGCTTAAGAGCTGGTTTGTATTGTTTGTACTGACTAGGCTATTATCTTTATCTACTTATCTGTCTGGAATGCTTTTTTTAATGAAAATATGAAAAAGTAAAATTCTGATTAGACTTCCTTTTAACTTTAACAAATACTCTATGCTCACATTTTTTGCTAGTGACAGAAAACAAACATAATCAAAGATAGAAATCATTTAATAAGTTTAATATTGACAGAACTTCTTTTATTCTAAAGTGTGTTATCTCTGAGTAAAAGGATAAGCCAGCATGTTTTCCAGGCCTCCTTTGGAACAGCTGATTGTCTGTTACCAAGCATTGCAAAATAACAAATATAATTTGGGGGGCATGAAGAGAAAATTATGAAAATCCAGTGAAAGAAATACACTTTAAAAAATGAATGAATCTAAGAGCTGTAAGTTACTCTAAGAAGAATAAATTATGCTGATCTAAACCAAGGGTTAATTACATAGATGCTGTGTAATCATAAAATTACGATTCAACTAAAAATATTTAAATCAGCATATAAAAGGAAAATAGTTCCGAGAATGTTAGTCCTTTTTATTATGAAGTGATAATTTGTTTTTATTATTCTAATTATTAATATTAAAGGCAAAAATACTAGGGGATAAATCTTGAAACTCTTGTATAGTTAGTAATAAAAGTTATAATGGAATAAGATTCATTGAGGAATATTTCAGTACGATTTTTGTTGTCTGTATAACTTGCCCTGGAGATTTACAATATGACAATAGGAATATTCCTTCAGAATATTAGACAAGGAGAGCTGCTCTTGCGAGTCAGTACCAGTGACAATGGAAACAGCGTGATGCCTTCATCGTCACTCTCTCCTATTCAGGAGTGACCCTCTTCATCATGCCCTCATTTCTATGCACACACATTCATTTTCTTTTTAAATAACTTTTTTCAAAAAACTCCACCACCTACACGTTTCCAAGGGTGTCCATTGGTCTTCGTCATCAATCTTTTCTTCTACCTCTTCTGATGTGTTTATTCCACTGCTTACCTTGTTTTGTTTTGTTTTGAATGGTAAAATTAATTATGATTAATATTATAAATAGAGAACACTCATTTTAATTGAAATTAAATCATTCAACTGGCACTTCGAAAGCTGATGTATATGAAATAAAAGAAATTACAGGACTATACAATTTTAAAGTTGAAGGAAACTTGCAAACCGTTTGGCACAAACTCATTATTTCGCAAAGAAAGAACTGATGCTCTGGAAGATACTTGCTCCAGATCACACAGATTCTTAGGGGTATAACTGAATCAGATTGCAGGAGACTTTATTCCAAATGGTCTTTCTATAAATATGCAAATCAAACACAACAATTTTATAGTGAAGTACACATTCCCTTTTCTGAAACTATTTATGATAGTCTAAAGAAAAATATTGTGCTATAAGAATTTTCCCACCCCCTCATTTACTAAAATACGATATGATAGACTAACTCCTAAACACAGTGTTAAACTCCCAGGAATCTACAAATGAATATTAACAAAACTGAGACTCTGTTGCCCTAAGAAACAAGAATAAGGAAATTAGATTCCTAGAAACATCTTTCATATTTCATAAAAGAATATGAACTATGCCTCAAAAATCATCATGAATAATGCAATAAATACTCCCTTTATTTATCACCTGGTCACTTCATTTTAAGACAAATCTACAACTATAAACTTCCTCTTAAATAAATTAGTGGTAGAAACAGTCTGAAATTTGATGTCCTCAAACCTGTCATGTACGCATGTTTACAGGGAAATCACATCTTCTCTTGGGGGGAAGGTTAGGTTTTAAAGTCAGCTTAAAGGCAAAATCCATTTATTCAAAATCACCCTGGACAATGCCTCATGGAGGTACCACACTGGAGACCAACATATGAAGTCCCACTATAGCATCTCTAGCCAGTATTCCTTCCAAGTGGAACATAACACTCATACTCTGGCTGAGCAACAGCTGAAAGGCTTGCCCTAACCTTAGGACTTTCTTAGGTAATTTTTAGTGTATTAAAATATCTTTAAAAACTAGGATTATATTCAGCATCATGAAGTACTCACACCATGAGAAGCAAAGAAGAGACTTCAGAAACTGTTCAGGTATCCATTATTACTCATTGCATAGGATGGCATATAGAACCTTCTGCAATTTGTTTTTCCCCCCACCAGGAGGTCCCGGGGATCGTATCCAGGTCCCTCCATATGGGAGACGGACACCCAACCATTTGAGCCACATCCGCCCCCGCTGCAATTTTTAAAATATTTGTTTCACCTTTTTTGTTGTTGCAAAGTGTGTATAATTGGATTAACATAAGATAGATGTACAAATGATGCCATTCCTCTTAACATACTCATATATATACATGTCTATATAAAAGTACTTAACTGTATATACATATGTAGTGTAAGAAAAGGTATAAATGTTTGTTTCATAAAACTATTGAATATTGTTAAAATAAAATTGCAACATAATAATACAATTTCTAAAGTTTTTAGCTGTATCATAAAGTTGGCTAACACAATGTTTGGATACACAAGAGAATGAGTTGCTTGCTTAATATGTAACTCATCTAATCTTCCTCAAGAAGCTGTGCCAACTAGGTAGTGGATAAGAACTTAATACAATCTGATGATTTAAACATTTGACCTGAGAGATCTTTGGAACTGTCCATCCTAGAGGGAGCCAAATCCCCTCCAATCCTGGTTGAGGGAGTCCTCTCTCATATCACTGTACAAGAATCCACTGTGGTAAAACCCTCCTTTTGCTTTGATGCTTCTCTCTCCTCTAATATTTTTAACCAGCCTCAGTATGTCCCGTCTTCCTCCCATATCTTGTCTTGCATAAGAGGGATAAGTTTATCCTATTCTCTCCAACATTACTCAGTGACAGAGGTCAGACACTACAAAGAAAACCATGATTCAAGTGGGAAATTAAAATGACTCAGCTTAATATTTGCAAAATATTATCTTTTATTAAATAAAATTATAGATGTATTAGTATTTATTTGGAATAATAAAATATCTACATGTACTAAAATAGAAAAGCACAACTTATATTGATTGAGGCATTTTTTTCTACTTTTCTTCATAATGGTATGCAAACAGAAGTACTGTAGAGAAATCCATCTTTAAATTACTTATTTGGTCACTGTATGCATTCATTTTAGAATCATACCTATTAAGTGATATTGTTGCCAATTTAACAATAGTTTATGTTAACATAGTTTGTATAAATCATGTCATCTTTCTATGCTTCAATTTTTCAGATTTATTCAGATTGGAACCAAATGATAAGAAAAGTTACAATAATTTTATTCTGGCCAATACAGGGGATGACGCTAATAGAATTGCTATATTCTTTCTATCTTTAACAAATGAAAGAGATGCTCAATACCTAGTATTAGACATTCCTTGATTTGAAAGAACTTTGTACCATATTATGGCTCTTCTGTACAAGTGAAAAATGAAAATGATATTTTAAGATGAATATTTTATGTAACTTTTATAATTCCTAACAAAAACATAATGCACATTTATTCTAGAACAATTGGAATGAGCAAATAAGCAAAAACAAAATCACTAAAATCCTGCTACTCTACTTTAATAAGAACAAAAAACCCCAACCTTTAATATGTTGCAATAAAAAGACACTTAAAATTCTACTCCTAAATAATAAAAAAAAACTGGTTGTACCATCTTGCAGTGTATATTTACAGAATTTTAATAATGCATTCACTTAAGAACATCTACAAAAATGTGATCATGCTGTACAAGGCACATTTTGTTCTGTATTTTTAATTTAACACCAAATAATAAACATAAATATTAGTATGTTAAAGAAGTTTGGAACATTTTCATCATGGAATGAGGGAGGAGTTAATTAAATAACATCAATAGCTTCCACTTACTGCCACTTAATGAATACAAGACTTGTGCATAGAGCTTTACACATGCTATTTTATTTAGTACTTCAATCCTAGGAAGTGGGCACTATCAATCTTTCTATTTATTTTTTAATAGGTTAAGAGTGGTTAAGTCAACCACTTAAGTTTACATAGTTGGTAAAAAGCAATGAAAGTGTTTGATCTATCTGGCCCCCACAGTTCATGCTTTATGGTTAACCGAGGAGGGAATGAGCCACATCTCTCAATCAACTCCTCCAAGTTTCCAAATTCAGACACAGGTTAGCTAGTAATCCCCAGTTATTTCCAAAACAAGGAAAGCAAATGTTCACTCTTTCTTTCCCCTTCCTTTTGTTTCCAATCTATGCCCATCACTACTTTCTGTTTCTCAAATACATGATGACTTTCCTTATAGGTGATATTATACATATTTGCTTAGGAAACAAAATTAACTTATCAAAGGACAAATTGTTTTGATTAAACCCAGTATAAATAGTATAAGAGATGCTATTTTTAAGCCTCACAGACACATTTGAAATTGGTTGCCCCAAACTTTGATAACACAATTTTGAAATTAAAAACTGCAAAATTCATAGGACCCATTTATTCCTTTGCAAAGTCCATACTAAAACTTTTACTTTCTTCACTTCTTGCCAACTTAAATTTAGAAAAAGACAACTGCTATGTTGCAAAATTGTGAAATGTGTTTGGGTGTGGTGATGGGAGTTGGTTCATGAGCTATAAGAGCTGCAGCTATTTTTGACAAGTACAGGATACATGACTCATTACAAAGGATGTATTGTACATATATTATGCTACCTTGTTTTCAAAAATTGATGCATTATTTAACATTCATGAATTACAGAGACTTGCTAAAGAAGGCAAAGAAACATTTTGTCCCATTCATTTTTAAAAATTCTTTAGTGTTTATTAATATACTTTATAGGTAAAAACTTTGTTAATTGAAATATAGCAAATTGTAACCTGGATGATAAAAATAGCTCTATAGTGTCTGCCAAGGGATATCATTCCATCTTAAAAAGCCAGTTTAAAATTCAATGAAGATAAGCATACTTAGAGGAAATTAGTACACTTGTTTATGGACTCTGAAGCAGGCTGTTTGGGTTGAAATCCTGGCTCCACCTCTTACTGCCTAGGTGACCTGGAGCACGTTACTCATCTGGAAATGGGGATAATAACACTACCTATCTCACTGGATTATTATAAATTCAAATTTTATGTGTGGGTTAAATGCATAGGACAGAACACATGGTGTTCTGTGCATTGGTGTTTGTAAAACAAAACAATCTGGTTCTCTAAGCTTTATAACTTTGTAATGAGCGTATCCATTTAATTATTCACTCATTCATTTATTCCAAAAATATTTACCTAGCACTATAACTGTTTCTTGTTTTTTTTATTTTGGACCCAGAGCATTTTTGTCCAAGGTGACAAGAAATAATATTTATTGCTATGTTATAAGCATTAAGAAGTTAATAGAAGAGAAATCCAAAGAGTTCCACCCATTCCTTGTGTATTTAGAAGTGTCATTCCAGCTAAAATATTCTCTATTCTGTTATCTAAGCCAAAGTGGTAAATCCAATACAATATTATGTGGTCTTGATATCTGGGGAAGCTATGGAGGGAAATTGTTTTAGGGTATCTCTCAAACATGCCAAGTATGCAGCTCTGTCTGACAGCCCCTGCTCACTATGGTTCCAGCCACACTGATCTCCTTGCTTTCTTTGGACATACCAAGCAATTTCCCACTTCAAGAGATTTATATGCTACGCCATCTGTCTGGAACAATTTCCCTCTCCTCCCCTGCCCTTCTTCCATGCCCCCTTCTCCATATCTGCTTGGCCCATGCCCTTATCTCCTTTAGATCTCTGTTCAAAAGTCACCTTTTCAGCAAGCCCTCCTTAACCAGCTGTTATAAAACAGCAACCTATCTCCTTCACTCTGGCCTTTTTGCCCTCCTTTGTTTCCTCCACATCACTTACAACAAATTAAATATTTGTTTGCTTATATATTATTTTCTATCTCCTTCCCATGGAGTGTAAGCTTCATCAGGGCAGGTATGTTATCCTCAATAACAATGCCATATAGCAGATGCCCAAATGTTTAGTGGATAGAAGAGTAAATGTAGCTATTTCCTTCACTTGTACAGATCTTGGACTTTTTGCTTCCCTAACAGCAAAGTAAATAGGTGATTACAACAAACTGGAGTTGTGTCCAATGAGCAATGAAAACTTCCAGCAGCAATGAGCCATCTTGGTGCTCAGATCTTGGTTTTGAAATTCCTTTTTCCACTAAAAAAAAATTGAGATCCTTTGAAAAGTACTGGGTGATTTCAGGTCTGGAGAAGAGAAGGGAAGGAGACCTGAGATATGACTTTTTTGACCCAGAAAATAAACAAGCACTCAAATACTAACAGAGGCACAAAGCACAGCTTGAAAAGGCTCCCACTGACAAATATGGGGTAATTTAAGTATATAATAATAACTAATTGATTTTAATGCTTTGAATAGATTTAAAAATATATGATTCCATAAATATGAGAGAGAAATTCATTTGTCACATTGGAAGTTTATATCACATTAAATCACTACTCTGACTATTGATAATTCAAAATAACTGTTATTTTAGGAGGAACTATAGCTTATACACAGCTGATAAGAGAAAGCTGTACTTTACAGCAGTATCCTAGCTAATGAATAGAAGGGATGACAGAATTACATGGTTACTCTTTTGCAATTCTCAAAGAAAGATATGATTCAGTGAAGGATCATAGACAGATGCTGAAAAAGTTGGAGCACTGTATAGACTAAAAGAGACTAAAAGACAAATACAAATACAATGTGTGAACTTTGGATCCCTGTTTCAAAGAAAAATAAATCTATAAAAGATATTTCTGGAACAAGTGGGAAAATTTGAATATGGACTGTGTATTAGATAATACAGGGGAATTCATGTTAATTTTCTTACATGTGATGTGTCTGAGGTTAAAGAAAAGAATGTCTCTACTCTTAGGACTTCATGCTGAATTGCCTGGATGATTGTAACTTAATTGGAAAAGAAGAGAAAAAAGAGATGGCTTAATCAAATAATGCCAAACTTCAATAATTGTTCAATTTATCATATCTTAGCCTCCCTTTTCCTTATTTATGGGTTCCCTGAAGTGGTGGTCACACAGCTGCCAGTCATACACAACTGCCAGTCGTATTCACTGCAGTGGTGGGAAAATAGCCAATTCCTCACTAATAGCTACACACAAGTCCATTTCAGATATGTTTACAGATGACTGTTCTACTTCTTGAACAACATTTGGCATTAACAAGATTGCATCTTCAAAAAGGAAACAGCAGAGTCAGCACTTGAGTTCCACGGACTATCTCTATTTCTAGATTCCCAATGTCATGTTTATTCGATTCCCTACATTCTACCCTCTGACTCTGATTTCAGAGCTTTCATCTGGTGGCTCTAATATTGTGTTTGGTCTAATAACCACTATCACAAGTCTTCCCTCACCTCTCCAGCTGAGAATTTATAAACCTCTTTAAAAAATAAAGAAAAAGAGCTGCATGGTTTCAATCAATGATGCCGGGGATTCAGAGCTGTTAATTAAAATGCTCCTATGGAACAACAATTAATTATAGTCTTTAAGTACATTAAATTAGTTTTGAAATGCCAATTGCTGTTAAAGACACTTTGGCAATTGTCACCAAGATCCTAGGATGGTCAATCTTTTTTTTTTTCTTCTTCTAACTTTAAAACATGCTAATATCTTGATTGAAAGAAAAGAAACTCTTTCCTAGACTGAAAATATTCTCAGCAGGAACTGTGCCTCCAACTTTCACCCTCTCATTAGAGCTTTACTTAATATGTCAGCTCTGTGAACATGATTTTGACTTGCAACTAGACAGATGGTATTCAATTGCACATTTTAATGTTACATTTTCTAATATCACAATACAAAAATAGTTATCACAGACTGCATATTCATTTTCTGAAGACTCACAGGAAAAATAGCTTTCATATTTCCTCTTTTATAGCCTACTTCTGTGCAGCCAGAAGGTTGCATGCCACGCCTTACCATCTGCTGATGTATTGGTTCCTGATATAATTTGATTTTAATTAGGGAATTAACGGGAAATTCTAGGTAATATAAGTTTCTATTTTATGGCAATGGATGATCAGTTTTTAAGGAATTAGAATATACTTAAGACTAAAAGCCCACTAGAGTTTTGAAATTACTTTTATTAAAAAAAATTATAAAAATCTCATTAAATAAAAAATGGTCAGAATTAGTATAGGCTGTACTCATTTCTATGCTATTGTGTTTGCTTTTCCAGGCATAAAAGTTTGCTTCTTTCTATTAAGAGTAAATGAATATAATTAAACCAAGTTGCCCAATATACCAAGTGCCTTTTTAGTAAAATGATTCCCAGGATATCCTTTCACTTTCCAGTTCCCATGCACAAACTATGTGCAAATGAGTTTCTACCTGTAGTTACCACGGTGTCTCTATAGACGCTTTGCTTTTCTTGGAGAAAAACTCCACTCTCTTGAGAGAGCTTGCATTCAATGAGTTACATGTCCATTTCAATAAAAACAAAGTCCTAGTTTAACCCATCCTTTTATGATTCACACTGTTTTCACAGATGCCAAGTTTAATTTTTTTTGTTGTCATGAGCCTTTGTTCTATCTGAGGTTAAGTGAGGCATAACAGAAAGGTTTTTGATGTCCTCCCCCATCCTTTTCATGGAACTGTAATAAAACTAAATTCTGATGTGTCTTTTGGTTTTGCAAACAGGCAAAATACTCTAACATTAGGCAAAAGAACTTAGCTCATCATTGTCAGCTTATAAATATTAACCTTGTTCCTTATTCAAAAGGTATTTATGAAACATTAACTTTGTACTAAGTGCATGACAGGCATTAGGTATATAAAGGTGAGCAAAAATATGTCTGGGCCCTGCTCTCTGGAGTCTTCCATTAAAAAAGAAAAGCATTAATTATATAATCACACAAATAAATGTTTAATTATTGACTAAGATAAACAATATGAAAGAAACAAGTATGATGCTATTAACAAATAAAACAGAGGAACTTGGTGGTTTTATCTAGTGGGTCAGCAAAGGCTATTATAATAGTTGGGATTAGATTCCATTGCATAGAAAACAAATCACAAAATAATGTGACAGAAACAAAAGCAAAGTTTATTGCTGGTTCAAGTAAGAGACTACTGGCAGCTCCAGGTTGACAGGGGCCCATGCATGTACCTACTCTCTTGTTTCTGCAATTCATAGCACTTCATTATCAAAGACAGCTGCTTAACCACCAGCAATCAGGTGTGCATTCCAGTCAGCAGGAAGGAGGAAATTGAGGGATGGTGCTTTCTTGCTTTTAAAGAGCTTCTGAGAAGTTTCATACAACCAGTCTCCTTACATTAATGGGTGATAATTTAGTCACATAAGCTCCACCTAGTTGTAAGGGAGGCTGGTAAAGCCATGTGGAACGTGCCTAATTAAAAATGGAGATTCTTTTAATTAAAAAAAGTAATAGATATTTGGATGCAAGTAGCAGTACCTTCCGTAACCCTCAGATCCAATGACTTTGGATATGAGGTTTAAAGGATCAATAGGCATTAACCAGATGGAGGGAGTGGGGAAGAGTGAAGAACATTCCACATAATCCACATGGCTAGAACAGCCTCCCTTGCAGTTGGTCTTAAACAGCCTGTATTTAGTAGTCTTTTATGTGGGAGAAAATGAACTTCTTTCTTGTTTCAGTCAAGGGGCTCTTAACCTTTTTCATTCCATGGACCTCTTTGCCAGTCAGGTGAAAACCATGGACCGCTTACTAAGTCCACAGTATACTGTGTATTATTTAATAAATATATCACACCCACACAAACACGTCTCCACAAGAATAATGTTTTGTTGAATTTGAATTCAAGCTCATGGACCCTTGTTAAGAACTCCCGTTTTAGTCCACACTATTTTGTGATTAAAAAAAAAAATACGCAGTTGTACTTAATCTTAACTAATCCTACCTAATGTAACAGCTTCTGTAGACTCCTTAAAGTCTGATCCCTCTAAATTGTGAAAACGATACTGAGCAAAAGTGGGTTCTTTCCTCCTGATGCATCTTTAAAGCCAATACCTGAGACACTGGAGTTTCAAAGAGAGAAAAAAGTTTATTTGGTTGTTCAAGAAAAGAGGTCAGTTGTCTTAGATGGTCCAAAAACTGCCTCCCTGATCTGCATAAATTTGAATATTTTGTAACTACAGAATGCTAATGAATAATTAGGGTGTAGCTGGATACAAGTTCCTTCATTAGTAAACACTGAGTGGCTGAACAAGCTCAGCATGGACCTAAAAACCAAGGGGAGTTACAAAGTTACAATCATTTTCAGAGATCAAAGTTCTGAGATAGGAAAGTACAGAGTAGAGGTCAGTCAAAAGGTTTTCCATATGAATATTAAACAGAGGACAGTGGCATGGTTATCATCCCAACAGTAAACATACACAAGGTTGAGCTCAACCTTGCCATCACAATAGCAAGCATACACAAGAGCGAGGTTAAGTCTACAGGAACTATAAACAGGGGTGGGACCGCTCCAGCCAGCTTCAGTAATTTCAAGTATTAACCTTTTGCTATTTTATAATATAAAGGCATCTATACAATGATTTAGTAATCATAATTATTTGTTAACTCTTAACCCTCAGTTACAAATACTCTTGAGCCTGGTGTATGAGTAATGTTTTTTGTTTTGCTTTGCTACTAATAAAAGAAGGTTCACTCTTACCTTGAGTTCATGAAAGCTTCCAATAGTATTGCAGACATACAAGCAAATAAATCTCTCCTATCCACCCTATACGAATGCCATAGAATGTTTGTTTTTGTTGTATTTTATAAATATAAATTTTTATAAATAGCTGTTTGAACTAATTGTGATTGAACTAAATGAAAGATTTGGAAAACTTTTAGATAATCATATCTCTTTTATTTTATTTTATTTATTTATTTTTATTTATTTATTTTAGGAGGTACTGGGGAATGAGCCCGGGACCTCGTACGTGGGAAGCAGGTACTCAATACCACTGAGCTGCACCCACTCCCGATATCTCATATTTTAGAAAAATATTTCTTTGAAAACCTATTTTAAAATTAGTTCATTTAACTATTATTCTTTCATTTGAAAAATATTCTCTGAAAACATACCCTGCCAATCAATGGGGGGAGGAAGGGATTAGAAATTTATGCAAAACAACCTCAAATACTTTTTGGAAAAATCAGATTTGGCAGGAACATTTTTATAATACTGCTGAAGACAGTAGAATGTCATTTAAATATTATCATACTGCAAATAAAATTAACTTAGCAGTAGAAAATGACATTAATGTTATGTGAATTTTGTTAATCAGGATACTAAAATACATGACCAATCAGGCTATGCTGATCTGTAGATTTACTTAATAGGGATTCAAATTCTTTTAACACAAAATTGTATTTTATCCAAAGGAGATAAAATTTGTTATATATTGGCTTGACAAAACAATTATTTTAGCTAACCACATTTTCAAAATTAACATTCCTCTTCTTAGAAGGAAAGTATAAATAATAGCAATATATTCTACCTGAAAAAAGCAATATGGGGAGTGGTTTCTTCTTTTAATTTTTTTCTTCCAATTTTATGCTTGGACCTTGTATACCCTATATGAGAGACTCCTATCCTGTGTACAGCATTGGCAAATACAGCATTAGCAAAAACACTCTAATGTTTTTCCTACTAAGAAGAAATCACTTGAAAAAAAAACACAAAGAATGTACATACATTCATTTAACCACTATAAAATGAGATTATACCATATGAGTTGTTAAAGATTAAGTTAAGGTATCTGCTGATAAGCAACTTAAAATCTAGTTACGGTGTATTGTTTGCAAGTTTCTTAGAAAAGACTTCCAGGGAGAAATTCCCATAAAACTCGTTTAATGTGAAGATTGATTTTCTAAAATAGGATTATTCATGATGTGAGAGCATTAAGGTAAAGTGGAGGACAAAGATAAAATGGATTTCATGAGGTGAAGATCACTGGGTTTATCTTGGAGGTTTGTAACCAAATCAGGCATTAATATTATTATCATTGT
This sequence comes from Cabassous unicinctus, assembly GCA_029593785.1. NCBI lineage: Eukaryota > Metazoa > Chordata > Mammalia > Cingulata > Chlamyphoridae > Cabassous > Cabassous unicinctus. The sequence continues at coordinate 57,508 of JAQZBX010001042.1, read as the reverse complement.
CATTGTCATCATCATTTTTTAATTGTAAAAGGCTACTAAATGCTTAGTACTTTAAATATATCATTTCTAATCTTCATAAAATTCCTGTGAGATAGGTTTTATTATTTTCACTTGATAGTGAGAGAACTAAAATTTGGAGTAAATGACCTGCCCAAGGTCACACAGCTAGTAAGTGGCAGGATATATGTCAATCTGATTTTAAATCTTGTGTTCTTTCAACCATATCATGATCCCTCTCAGAAAATACTGTTGCCCTGAGCAGTCCTACATAATGTTTGTAGTGATTAAGAGCCTCAGAAATGCAGCACAAAGGCAGAAGACAGAGATATTAATCAATAATTCTGGTAGTTTAAAGCATTTTTTTCTATAATACATAAAATACATTTAAAAACAATATTTACTTTGCAATCATAGAATAAGATTGACAATTTTCTTCTCTTTGAAGATAAATTCAAGAAAATCTTGAAGCAGTTTATTAGTGGATTTACCATCAGTCATAAACTGGTGTTCTCTTCATGAATGTTTTGATGTCAAAATTTCCTTATGAACTTGTCCAGATTAGAAACTTGCAAATATATCTTGGGATAAAGGCAGACAGATATTTTATGAAAGCAAAATAACATACTGGAGGCCTTAATTATTGAGATTAACCAAAGGCGTAAAGATAATGAATGACCAAACACTTCTGGAGGGATTATTCTTGATATTTAAGAATTGTGAGACTAGGAATAGCAAACATATAATGCCCTTCTTGTTATTAACACTCATTGTTTTAATCAAATTCAAACTTAAATTTTGAAACCAGAATTTAAAAAGGAATTTGTCACGTTTTCTGTAGTGGATAATTTAAAGGTTTTGTTTTATTTTGCAGTTTCTGTTTGACAGATAAATCATTAATTGACAACAGATGAGTATCATTCTTGACATGGTAATATGTTAGGTCTGCATTGGAAATTTCGTGACACACATATGCCCTAAAGGAGTCATAAGCTAAAAGTCATCATTACTAATTAATGGTCCTCAATTTAATTAGTTTATTTTAGTACAAAGAGGTAGTTAGAAATCCTTGCAATTCATACATCCTTTGGAGTTAAACATTAACCCGTGAAAAAAACATAACTAAATGACTATATCACAACAAATCAAAAGCACATCTTTCTAAAATATAATAGCTACTTATAACTGGAGGAAGACCTTGTGTACATTAATCCTTCTATTCATCTATTATTCTTCAAATAGAAAGTTCCTTCTACAGTGCTGAAATTACTCCATCTCCCATCCACCCGTTCACAATTCCTGATCTTTCTGCATAGGTGTTAACTGGGGATCTGTTCACAAAGACAGATTCATCCACCCTTGTCAGACTTTCTGAATCACCTCTAGGATTGCAGCTTGGTAACTTGAATTTTTTAGCAGTGCCCAGGTGATAATTGTGTATTTAAATTTGAGAGTGCCTTTAACACTCTTATCTAGAAGAATGGTCAAATAAAATAAACTGTAGCCAATAACATAAGCTATGAAAACATCTGCCTGTTCAAATCTGTTATGTGCTTCCAGCATATTTTTAATTTCTTGTGTTGTGCCTTTCATCACCATCAGATCCATTATCTTTTTATGTATGTTTACAATTTCTTCTGTATGTTCCCCCAGTATCTTCTTAATATCCGTTATCTCTTCCTTTACTTCATTAAATTGATTCATGATATTTGTTTGGCTATCCTTGATTAGTTGTTCCACGCTCTGCATCTCCTCCTGCTTTTCAGTTTCTTCATTAGACTGGGCCACATTTCCCTGTTTCTTAGTATGGCTTGTAATTTTTTTTGCTGGTGTGTAGGCATCTGTTTATCTTGATGGGCTTATTCGGTTGGTTAGCTGCTCTTTGTAGTCTAGGATTTGATTTCATTTTGTTTTGTGTTAAGGGTACTCTTTGACACTTGGCTCTACTTATTGTATATCCTTATAAGTCGTCTGTATTCCCCCTCAAAAATATTAAGTCTATAAAAAAGGAAAGAAAGAAGAGAAAAATAAGCTTTTAAAAAATGATGGAAAAGGAACCCAAAAGAGCCAGGAAAAAAAAAGTAATAAGAGTGAAAAATCATAAAAAATAAAACGGAATAAAAATTAAAAAGGTGGAAGAAGAAATTAAAAAAAGAAACAGGAAAAAATAAAATAAAGGAGAGGAAAGATGAGAAGGAAAAAAAGAAAATGAAGACAAACAAGAGAAGGTAGAAGAAAAAGAAATAAAGAAACTAAGGAGAAAAAAAGAAACAAAAGAAAAAGAAAAACAGAAAAAACAGGCCTCCTCTCAGGCCACTGCCTCAGGTTGCTAGTGCTCACCAATCAATCATCCCGTGGCCTGCCCTCCGCAGGTAAGGTACCTGGATTTTTGAGAAGAAAATAAAGAATAAAGAGCAAAAATAAAACATAAATAACCTTCCCACAGTTTCTGGAGGAGTTGTGCAGCCTACTCTGACATCTTGGACCTCTCAGATATGAAAACCCAATTTCAATTCCCAGAGAGATTTTCATTGACAGTAGAAGGTAATTATAAAATTGAGAATCAAATTACTTCATTCAAGTATTTGACAATTTGATAATAATATCAATTTACAAAATGCTATACAGGAGTGGATGTGGCTCAAGCAGTTGAGTGCCTGCTTCCCACATGGGAGGTCCCAGGTTCAATCCCCAGTGCCTTCTAAAACCAAAACAAACAACAAGCAAACAGGAAAAAAGCCAACTCAGGGGAGCCAATGTGGCTATGTGGTTGAGCGCCATCTTCCCACATACGAGGTCCCAGGTTCAATTCCCAGTCCAGTACCTCAAAAAAAAAAAAAAAAAAA
>JAQZBX010001042.1:7719-54565 GCA_029593785.1 Cabassous unicinctus | reverse complement strand
TGACTTCAAATCATTATACAACTTTTTTTATATTAATGAGAATTTAATATTGAAAACTGATAATGTTAGGAAAAAAGTTAAATATTGAAAGAAAATTGAGGCTGACTTAAAACAGAATGGTAATATAGAGCATCAAATAGAATTGAAATGAAACACCTAGGTTTTTATAAACTTAGTTTATAAAACTTAGTTCACATAAATTTCATAGACCCTGATGTTATTTATTGAGAATTAAATATGAGTGAATATATTTATTTCAAATTTAGGAATGTTTCTTTACATTTTTCTTTTAAAATCCTTACATATTTAATTACCTTCAATTATAATTATAATAGTGTTAAGCACAACATTTTATAGGATCTCAACAAGGGGAGTGAAACTAACCTGGGGGACTACGTAGCATTCACCAAAGACAGATATTGCACTGGTTTGTAAAAGAATGAGTGAGATATTTAGGCCAGAGAGTAGGAAATGGGGTAAGAATGGCATATAAAGGTAATTCTAGAAGGAGTGAAGAATACAGAGATGTAATGGACACTTTCGCTGATTTTACAGGATGCCTGCTATCCAGTCGAGTACAGTCTGTCTGCAGTGTACCTCAGGTGGAAAAGTGTCAGGACAAACCTTGGGCAAGTCCAGTAGAAGGCAAGCAGGCAACAGCACATATATAATTAAGTAAGTCCAAGGTGAGCCAGACAGCCTTTGTCTCCCTTGAGTAGGAAGACATAAGTAGAACTGACCCATCTGGTGATGGCATTGTAAAGAGACAGTCCTTCAGTTCATTCCAGCACAGACAGCACTGAAGCTGCTCTGACACCTCCAGGTCTTTACTTACATGTGCCCCTCTCAGCAAGACCTTTCCTGCCCACACTATTAAAACTGCCCACTCCAACATTCCTTATCCCACTTTTCTATTCTGTATTTCTCCTTAGCAGTTATCACCATCCAACATACTACACAATGTCCTATTTATTTTGTTTGGTATCTATTTCCTCTCATAAGAATATAAGTTCCATGTTTCTCTTGTGACTGCTTATTCATTGTATAGAACCTGGCACATAGTAGGCTGCATGAATCAATGAAATCTTGATTCTTAAAGTTTTCCTTCAGTATTTCCCATATCATTAAAGTGCATTTTTCTTTTGCTTAAAATACCCATAATCAGTTTCTGTTGCTTGTAATCAAAAAAGGCTTAACTGAACAGCATTTAAAAATGTATAAAATTATTTCAATGTATTTTCTCATATCAACCCTGAGAAATATCTTTACCACTCTCATTGCTTTAGAGATGAAGAGACTGAATCTTAGTGAAATTTAGTAAATTTTACATTTTCAAAGGTTATCAAGTTGCAGATACAAGATGCAAATCTACCTCTCTTGTTCCTTCCATTTTGTATCTGTGAAAATCCTCAATATAGAGATTTCATAGAGATTTCTTTGATGATTACCCACAGCAGTGTTTTATCACTTCGATAGTCAGACTCATTTTCTATAGCCAGTTGAAACCTCTCCAGTTTTCATTCATGCTAATGTATTCTTAAAGATTTTCACCACACATTGCGAACAATTAGAATATATTCAAATCAAAAGAAACTTTCTTTTGAGCAGAAGAAAATGATTGGGTCTGTCTGATACATTCTTTTCCTCAGAATATATGACACCCAAAATTTTCTTTAATTTTTCTTTTCCAGAACCATTTTTCATTTTAAAAACTATGTTGGCATCATCCCATATTTAGGGCTCCTCTCTCTTTACTTTTTTTTTTAAATGTAGTATCCTAACTGGATATATTAAATGAGATTAGAATAATGCAATGTGAAAAGTAATGATAATTTTCTAGGCCTACCCTAGTTCATGGATTTTATATCTATGACTTCATGTTGACCTTCTCCCACAAAGTCACAAACTTTCCTAGCTTTTGTTTAGCTTATAAAAAGCTATACTTGCCCCCCCCCACATTACCAACAATGTTTAATTTGTTCCTATTTCTTTAAATAGGCTTTGTCCTGCCATTTAATATTTTTAATTAAATATATGCCAAAAAGTAAACCAAATTTGGGAATAATCTAATAGCACAAAACTCATTAATTTTATTTTGTTTATGATGTCAAAAATCTCAAAATTTGTTTTAGAAAAGAACATCTATTCATTCCATATATATTTAGATAGGACCTGCCATGTGCCAGCTATGGTGGAATGCTCTTGGAATCATCATTAAATAAAGTACATCTCCTTGGAATTCATGCTTACAACATGGTGTAATAGCAGCACTAAACAAAGCATAATTTTCCAGTGAGTTTCTCTTTTTTTTCCCTTTTTAAAAAGTGAAATATAATTTAGATAAAAAATACTTCCTATGTTTATTACCTAAAGACTGACCCAAGGCCAGTTAGTTCAATATTAATCTCGTTTGCACTTTGAATTCCTTTCCTCTTCAATATTTTGCCATATCTGCCAATATATATCCCCCTTCCAATTTCTGTTTGGGGAAACAATCACAGAAACTCACTTATTAAGATTGTGACAAATCTAATCATCCAGTCTCTGGTGGACTCTTATTGCTGCTTAACATAATATCACTCCTATCAAAACCATTACTTCCAACCTTTCTCACTGTATTGGGAAAAAAATTTAGAGAGTATTGTTCAAACCTAAAAGTGAAACATCATGCAAGAAAGTTTGTTAATCAGCAAACCAATGCCTTACTGATCAGCACTTTTCATATTTCAGAAGGAATGATGAGAACTACAACAGTGGGCACATTGGGGATGTTTTGTAACAAATAAAAACAGATATGATGCATTCCAGGGAGTGTTGTGTTCCTTCCTGAAGAGGCTGGCCACTTCCTTGGGGATTGACACAGTGCTCACAAGTTGGCATCTATAGTATTAAGTTCATTGATTATTAGCTCAATAAAAGGGATAGTCCCTTGTCAGGCTAGTTTAAGTCGCACCCTGGGAGAGGGTGCTCTGTACAGGTGTTGATTTCAATCAAGTCTCTGGTATCAGCTGCTGATTTGGGACTTCCCAGCCATGGCTTTGTATGTAAGACTGCTCTATTTTTCTCTTGTGACTCTGTTCAACATTGATTTAATCTTTTGATTGATTATGTTATTCTTGTTTCTCACTCTAATTGTCAGTATAGACTTATTAAACTACATATATAGTATATACATATATACATATATATGTGTATGTATATATATATATATATATTGCATCCAATTGGGACTCTGGCCAGACATGGGCCAGGAAAGTTGGTGCATCCCCTGGTTTGGTAAGCTTATATCTATATGTATGTATATCATGAAGGATTGTAATACAGCAGTTGGATCCTTGTTTGTAGACAATCCTTTGCTCCTTTCATATTCTCCCAATTATTAACAGAAGTTTAATAAAATAAATAAATATATGTCTGTGTATTGCTTTCTTATGCTTGAGTTAAGTCATCATATCAATCTATATACATATATATATATAGCAAAGTATTAGCAAAGCATTTTATTTAGCAGAACACTCACATTCCTACAGCCAGTGATATACTTATCCCACTCACTTTTGCTTAAGTGATAAGGAGAACATCATTTGATGTGAGTGCCGTGACTTTCTTTTTCTCTATCACGTTCCTTTTATTTCCTCATTCATATTCTCTTTTCCTTTTTTTTCAGACTTCAGATGAAGCATCTCTCCTACCTGTAAGGCTAACCTTTCAGCTGATACTTAACCACTGTGTGTTTTGCTCACCATTGTAAAGATCTGGCATAATGTAGATCCTGAACAAGGTGTGTTGAATGATTTAATTAATTAATAGAAGAGAACTAATATTAGCAGTCTCCAATTTACACACGAATTCATTCATTCATTCAAAAATCACTGCCACCTTCGACATTCCAGGCATTAGGCTAGGTGTCAATAAACAAATATGAGTGGTTAAGTATAATAAATTATATGCTCTCCAGGAGTCCACAGGCTAATATGAAAAGAGATAAGTGAAAAACTAAATGTAATATAATAAACAATATAATACAGCATTTCAGTTTCTTGGCTGTTAAATCAAATACCATGCAATGGGTTGGCTTAAATGATGAGAATTTATTGGCTCACAGTTTTGAGGGTAGGAGAAGTTCAAAATCAAGGCATCATCAAGGTAATGCATTCTCACAGAAGATTGTGGCCTTCTGGGGTTGGCTGCTGACAGCCCTTAATCCTTGCCTTTTCTGTCACTTGGCAACACACATGGCAGCCTCTCCTGCCTTCTCATGACTGCTCCCCCTTGGCTTTTTCTCTGACTTCACTCTGCTTATAAAGGACTCCAGTAATCTAGATGAAAGCACAACCTGGTTCATTTGGACCACATCTTAACAGAAGTAGCATCTTGAAGAGATCTTATTTACAATGCGTCCATACACATAACATTGGATTAAGTTTAACAACGTATTTTTAGGTCCAAACCACCACAGTCTGTCCTGTGGATCGCAAAAAGACATGTTCTTTCTACATGCAAAATGCATTCATTCCATCAAATCATCCCAAAAGCTTTAAATCATTTCAGTAACAAAGCTAAGAGCAAAGTCTCATCAAAACCGGTTATGAGTGTGGCCTGTCCTGTAGCACAATTCCTCTCCGTCCATGGACATGTGAAACCTAGAAAGCAGATTATTTGCTTCCAATATACAATGGTGGGACAGGCAGAGGCTTGAAATTCTTTTTCCAGAAGGGAGAAATTGGAAGGAAAACATGGGTCACAGGTCCCAAACAATTCTGAAACATAGCAGGGCAAACTGCATTAGATTTCAGGGTCTAAGAATCATCTATGAATGTATTGATGTATTGCACTCTGTGCCTGATGAAATGGCAGCCCCACCCCTTCCAAGCACTTATGCATTGGCCATGATCTCCTGGAACAATGAGCTGAAGGCTCCACCCTCTCCAAGAATTGGGATGGTGGTCAGACTCTCCATGATGCACCAGCATCCCCAAGCCTTTGGGTAGCAACACTCTCCCTGAGCAATGGAGCACAGGGCCCATCCTCTCTATGCACTGGGGCAAATGGCCTTCCACACTTAGCTTGAACATTTCTTCAGGTAAATATCCAAGTTCATCACTTTCAAGTTCTGCCTTCCATCCAACATCAGAACACAATTTTTCCAAGTTCTCTGCCACTTTATAACAAGGATTGCCTTTTTGGCAGTTTCCAATAAACACATTTATCATTTCCTTCCAACGCCTCAGCAGAAGTACTTTTAACATCCATATTTCTACCAACAGCCTCTTCAAAGTAATCTAGATTTTTCTATCAAGCACCTCACAATTCTTTCAGCCTCTACCAATTAACCAATTCCAAAGCCATTTCCACATTTTAGATATTTGAAATAGCAGCATACCACTTTTTGGTACCAAAAACTATTTTGGTTTCCTGGCTACTAAAGAAAATACCATGCAATGGGTTGGCTTAAACAATAAGAATTTGTTGGCTTACAGTTTTGAGGCTAGGAGAAGTCCAAAATTAAGCCATCAACTAGGAATTGTTTTCTCCCAGAAGACTATGGCATTCTGCAACTGGCTACTGGCGATCATTGGTCCTTGGCTTTTTTGTTACATGGCAATGCACATGGGTGGCCTCTCTTGCCTTCTTGGTTTCATTGGCTTCTGGCTTCTAGGTCTCCACCTGTAGCTTTCTCTCTGTCTGACTTCTACCCTGCTTATAAAGGACTCCAGTAATCTAAATTAAAACTTAATCTGATTTATTTGAGCCACACCTTAACTGAAGTAATAATCTTGAAGAGATCTTATTTATAATGGGTTCACACCCACAAGAGTGGATTAAGTTTAAGAACATGTTTTTTCTGGGTACATAGCTCCAAACCACCACATAGAGATACATTAATTAATTCATGGAAATATAGGGACAAGGACATTTAACTTGAATTCAGTTTCAGGGATGATATTCAAAGAGGCGTTGAAAGGGAATGTTTGATTTCAAAATGAATTTACAAAACAAAGCAAGTTCACTCACTGAAGGGACAGGAGCATCAGACTTGAATCAGATTCTGGGGTCATATTCATGGATGGGTGGTAAGGAAAATAGCTTCTAATGTGTATTTACAAATCCAAACACACACACATATAAAATGATAATAATTCTAGGTAAGTCAATGTAGCCAAGGGTTTAATTTTTCCACCCTTTTCTCTCTCCTTATTCACTGCCAAGGTCATTTCTTCCACTTCCAAAGCTGCTCTACCCTGTAAGCAGATGTTTTCCACCTTTATATCTACTACTCAAGAAGACCTCACTTCTGAGAGCCAAGTCTTTGTTTCCAACTGTCTTTTCACCCTGCCCCAAACTGAACTCAGTATATTGTTTTCCAGACCTGCTCCTCTTCCATATTTCTTTCACTCACAGAAAACTTTGGAGATACATTTGCCTTTTCATCTCAACTTCTCCTCTTTTGTCTCTTATATTTAATGAATTAGTACATTCCTTTGAATGTATCTCTTAACTATGTTTCCCTTTTCCTCTTAACTTCTCAGCCCACATCCCTGCTACCTCTGGTGTGGACTATGGACAACACCACTGTGGCTGATGCTGACTGAGCTACTGCTGACCACCAGGCACTGAGCTCAGGGCATTTGATGCTTTACTCAAGAACTTCCTAAGTGTTTTTCTCCTTCAGTTTCTCTCTCTTCTTGATGCTACCTGAAATAGAGAGCTATTTTGGTTAGGTTCAAGCGAATGTATTTGTGGACCCCAGTTTTGGAATCTTACTGCTATGTGTTTCTACAGGGAGGCCATTCTAAATCAGGATATCAGCAACATCTATATGACACTAAATAAGGCATTCTTCTTTTCAATTTCTAATTCAATTTCATACTAATTTACTAATCTTGTCTGTGTGCCAGTCACTGTGCTTCATGCTGGTTGACTCAGCAGTGAAAAGAAGGACCTAGTGCCTGTCCTCATGGAATGTACAGCTTAGCTGACTTCTACTAATCAGATACTCCTGCAGATAGAAAAGTTGTGATTTCCTACCTGGAACCCCAGGGGCAAATAACTGATTTGTCTGGTTGGTCTCACAGACACACAGAGTATTCTTAAATTAACAAAGGCGTACATTTAGGACAGATATTTCTGCTCAATTTCTCTTTCTCTTTTTGTCTCTCAGTGCAATTTCAAGATATAAGTTTATTGGCATTCTTCTTGCTATAAAAATGTATTTCCAACTAGGAGAAAACTGTGTCAGTAAAGATTAAAGGAGATGCTGCAACTAAATGAAAGCCTGTAAGTTTAAAATCCTATAAGGCCATAGTACAATTTTTTGACATAATGGAGCCAAATTTCTTTAAGCTTCTGTCACCGTAGATCAACAGAATTTGAAATTACGTTCCTTGGAATATTTTTGCTGTGTTTAATCATCATCAGTTTAGGCAACAGAGTATAGGTAAAAGAGCATGGGTTGTTTCATCCCCAAACCCTGAATTCAGTCAGAAGCTCCAGTACTTACTTTCTACATTATTAATGACTATTTGGTTACCTTTTATGAGCATTAGTTTCTTCATCTGTAAAGTAGAGAAATAAGAAGATATACATGGGAAGTCAGGTGCATGGGTGACAATACATTAGACACTGTTGGATAGTAGTAAACCATAGTATCTTATCTGGATGTTTTTGGAGCCACCAATCCTTTTCTCTACTTCCAGTCCTGTCATCCATCCAAGACAACATCCAGTAGTCTAACTAAATAACAAATTCAATCTGCTACTCTCTTCTGAAAATCCTAAATCCCAAGTTCATGATCTCAAGGGTACCATTCAAATCTCTCTTTTTATCCTGAAATTTGTTCATGTTATTTTTAGCCATGTCCTGCCTCAAATTTATGTTCCATTTAAACTAAACATTGCTTTTTCCACATGCCAGTAGTAACTAATGAACATGCTGGTCCACCCACTTGAAATACCTCTTGAATTATCTCTACCACTCATAAGCATGACTGTGTGCAATTGGCAACAGAGCAGATCCTCAGTTCTCTCATTTACCTGAGGACCTATGGGTATATTACTATTAGGGTCAAGGGGTTTGTCTTCGTTATCATCTCTATAGGGCTACCTTTTCTTTTTTTTTGATTACATAAAATGTAAGCATTTCAGTAGGTATTTCTACATGCATTTTTAAATTATCAAAATTGAAGTTAAATTGTGTGCCAAAGAATGGGAAAATAATGATTGAACCCTAGGCAGTAACACAATGTTAAAACATAGAAATTTTTGTTCTTTGTTGAAAAGTAATAATCACCTCAACCTTCTTTGGTCACAAAGACATGGTGCCCCTTGCTAATTACCAGTTATAACTTTTGGGTGAAAATTCTTCATACAATAGAGATTTCTGACATACTTATGAGTTTTCTATATCATCCAAGTGGTAATCCTATATGATAACTGGGAAAATGTTTGCTAATCAAATTTTAAATTTGCTAATCAAAGTTCCCTTGATAAAATAAGAAAACTCAATTAATAAAGAATAAGGAGGTATGAAGAAAAAAAATGTCAAAAAGGTTTTGACTAGCTGCCATAGAAATATATTCCTAAAAACAATAAAATTAAAGGTTTTCCTTAATCACTCACGTAATTGTTACATATTTTGAAGAACCCACTAGTGGAACACAAAGGTCTAGCATAAAACAAACAAGTCTACCTTTATATATCTTACGATATTTAATTTATTAGTGTACAATTATGCCTCACCAACTGCAACATAGTAGAAGGAAGATTGGTTGCTTATTGTATTAAATGTTCATATTATAATCACTGCCTTTTAAATATATGTCCCAGTGTATTAAGCAGAGTTTTTGTCAGTATTCATTTGCTAGGGACAAAAATTAATAAAACACTCTTGGGATTATAACAAAGCATAATAAGTGCATTAATAGTGAAATGAACAGGCAAAAGGTATCAAAGAAAAGACATTTAATATAGCATGCAGGAATGACCAAAGTCTTCACAGAGGAGGTGACACTTGAGACAAGTCTTTAAGACTTATCTCCAGGGGCCAGTTCAGTGAAGAGGCAAAAACAACCACAGAGAGGCACAGGAACACCACTTTCTGGGAAAGAAAGTAAAGCGGAATGTTGCATTTTCCTCCGATGATGAAGAGCTTTTGGTGCCAAGCTAGAAAGATGGATTTTATTCTTTAAGGAAAGGAGACACATGAAGTATTTTAAGCATAGAGATGAGAGATTACTATGTTTTCATACTTTATGGTAAAGTGTCTTTTTCTTGTTTTCAGAGGGTATAAATGGGCAACATAGTCAGTCTCTTTTACACCCAGTCCAGGTAGATAATGTTTATATTGCTAGGATTTAATAGCAATGCAAGATATCCTAAACAGAAATAATTCCTCTGAGGGCTCAACAGATAAAATTGCTCCTGTTAGAAATGAATTCCTTTTGTTTACAGAAGTAGTTTGCAAACTTTGTTTTGGTTTTGTTTTTGTTTTGATACTAGTACACCATTTGTTGGAGTTGTTGTTCATGGAGAATTTCATAGAGCTCCAATGAATAAAACAGCTAAATGTAGAATAAGGAAAAATTATGAGTTTCAAAAAGTTCCCCACTCCTCCTGTCTCTTGCAACTGCTGACAAATTCCCATGAAAACTTAGGGCTGTGCAGACACAGTTTGAAAACCACTGAATGAAGACATTTAATTTCTAGGAAACGAGGGGAGCCACAGTGGTCACAAATACCTCTGGGAGGAATAACATGTTAAGTCATCATTAACCAATCTGGAGGTTTAGTAGAGCAAATAGATGGCTTTATATGAAAAAAAATAGAGCTATTAAGGAACAAATGTGAAATCATGTTCAGAAATCAACTTTATGGACAAAATTAAGAAGAATTCACTGCATGCTAATATAATATATCTATTTATTTCTGTTTTAAAGACAGACTCCATTCAACCATTTTAAGCTCCATAAAACTGACAGTTCTAATGATGAAAATATTTTATGTAGTCTTGTCTTCAAGCAGCATATAATTTTAAATTTTTGCCAAGCAAAGTGCATTCTATGCAACCATACGCTGAAATGTGATTTTTGGTGATAATTTACTAAATATACAGTGCAGTTTGGGTTTGGGCATCATCCAGGTTCCAAGCACCTCTGGATAGAAAAATGCAGACAAAAGTTTGTTTCTAGTAATATAGAAATAAGAATTCACAAATGAGGAAATTAATTTAAGTTTGAGTAAGTATTTGATATTCAATCCAAAAAGTATTTGTGTGTGTGTGTGTGTCTGTGTATATGTATGTGTATGTGTAAGGATGGATGCATTTGGCTAAAGTGAAATGTAATGAAAAAGAGATCTTGTACTTAGAATATTCTTTAGCTTCTCATTTGTTCATCTTTTCACCTGGTTTGAGCTCCTCAGGTCAAATACATTCTAAATATTACTCTTAAAATTTGAGAATGTACCTTTCAGCAAAAATGATGGGATAATGTCATTTTTAAATGTTCATTTAATGAGAAGAGAGAACTGAAATTCAGCATTATTCATGCTAAACTATTTTAATGTTTTTGCATATGTTTACTCCTGTGCTAGAATAATTTTAAGGAAGTAAGCATTAAAATCCCAAGTTTTTGGTTCAGAATCATTTCAGACATTCATTTATGCCATTCCATAATGAGAACCATTTTTGAAAACTTAACTAATCATTTTCTCAAGATACATTTTTTGACAAATAGTGTACTACTTTTACAGAATCTCATTTCTTGTTATAGTATTTCAACCAAAGAAGATATAGTGCCTTAGAAAAGCTAAATGTATATAAATAAGAAGAAATAATCATGCACAATTCTGTCCTTTGAAAATAAAAACAGAGTCAACTTTAATAAACCTTTACCTTCATGCTTTAAAAATCATCTTTTTCTGTCATCTCCACCAAAAACAAAAAACAAACAACAGCAACAAGAAGATAAATGCCCAAAGTTAGACACACATTGTTATCATAAACCTCAGGGTCACATATTTTATGAGATTATAAAGCTTAGGCGAATAGAGTTCATATTTGCCAATGTTTATATTTTATCTGAAATTCTAGAGTTTTGGCACAAATGCATTACAACATCAACAACAAAAAAAGAGTGGTTAAAAAATCATTCCAGTGAGTTTTCAAAGAAAATCACCTGCCAAGAAAGGTGTCAGCAATATCTTTAAGGAAGGAATTGTAAAAAGCCTGTGTCATGATTGAGCATATGGAGTTTACTGACCCTTAAACTTTAAAAGACTGAAGTAGAATACTAATGTCAAAAGCGGCCAGCTACAGGATATTGTAAAGAGTGTTTATATCTCAGTGTTCAGAGAAGGAAAAAAAAGTAATAATTGTGTAGAACAGCCTCAGGGCACTTGAATTTTGAAGCACTGTCACAATAAGCAGATCACTACTGGGAAGAGAATATATTCTGTAACAGCACAGACTTCCACTATCACTAGACATCAGTGTAAAACAGGAGAGGCAACAGGATTAAAAATAGAAGTATAAAAAGGGGAAAGGGAGAGAATAAGTATATCTCCAGCTTATTTTTTGCAAAGCTAAGTGACTTTAATAAATCTGATGTGCATTTATGCAAAGCATCCTTTAAAAAATTCTGACTACTTTTATTATATTAATTCTCTGAGTCTTTATATTTATTTTATGGAATACTATTACCATACAGTTAAGATAATTAAGTGCCAGGCTGTTTATATTTGCATAATATAAAATATACCGAGAAAAGAAGTTCATTTTCCTTTTTCATGTAATGATGATATGACTGAATTACAAAGTAAACCTTAGTATTGAAAGATGAAATCTGGGGATAAAAATGAGATAAAACCTAATGTAGTTTAGATTTAACCACTTTTTATATTGATGACTGTTTTACTCATAGGCAATTTTGTAGATAGCTTTGAAACTCATATTTATATTTATATTTTAAATATTATAAATCATTTTGACTTTTTGATAACACAGAAAATCTTCCATCTTAATCTGTTTCTACTTTGCCTCAAATTGAAAAACAAACTAAACATAGTACTCAAGCCTCCTATATTACTGATTGTAATATATATTCATATATTGCACACATTACAAAATTAAATGGATTATATTAAGCTATGTATATGAAATCCAAAACATTCTTCTAAGCCCAGAAGACATAGTGTACAAAGTTCCATAAAATACCTTTTAATTTTACTCTCTAAGTGAGGGATAAGGGAAGTAACTATAATGTTCACCATATTATTGCCATAAATAACAGTATTAGGAGACATAACACATCTCTTAAACCATCAAGGATGATGCTGTATTAAATTTTGAAATCCCTGTGGAGAATGGAGTGCTCATTATTATTTTGCTTGAATTCACAGAGAATCCTAATGCCATCCAATTTCCATATTTTAAAACAGATTATAATGACATGCATATTATCCATATCTACATCCCTTTAATTCTTTCACACTTTGTGGTTTTCCTTTCTTTTTATTTCTGTTTATTAAAAGTTTGACTATATATTAACTCCCTAAGTAGTGAAACCATTTAAAGCACACTTACTTGGAAAGTGTAAAACCGAGTCCCATTAGGAGGATGCACTTTAGGGGAGCCAGAAACGGTGCTCATATCCGAGAAAATCATTTCTGATCACAGAGACAATATAATCCACAAGGAGCTACAGATGCAGAGCAGAGAGCTTAGCGTACAGATAAATCCAAGCATGCATTGAGGGAGGCTAGAGGGTAAAATGAAATCTGCCCCATCCTTTTCAGATATACAGTGATAGCATTTTGAATATCTTTCTCTTATATTTGAAATCTAAGCTGTAAAGGTCATGCGCTACAGACCTTTTGGGCAGCTAGTTCTTTAGAACATACAATATTAAAAAAACAACAACTTAAAATCACAGAAGGAAAAAAGCAAGAACCAACAATAAATGGAGCTTGTGCAGTATCTGGCAGTGCTGTGGACCTGCCCATCTGTTCTCAGTGATAATCACCTCCCTCCACCACAGTCTAGCAGAGTGATTATGCTAAATATCCTGGTTAACCAATAACATACAGTTTCATTTCAGGGAAGCGTGCACAGTGTAATTCAGAGGACCTCTTCTGACTAACCTGAAGCATATTTCACAATCTGTTTATAGTTGTATTTAGTAACAAATTATTGTTCTATCACTCTTATTTCTGTATGTTTCTAAATCTTTTTGTCATTCCCAGTCTTTTAATATGATTTTAATTCTTTTACAAAGCTTTTTTATTTTAAGTAAAGAGTACTTTTATAATTTATAGATAGAAGCACACCATAGCTGGCTAGGACAACAAGAAGCAATGCCTACAATTCAGTAAGGCTGCATAGTACTAGGAATAAATAAACACACCAAATATTTTCCACTTTTTAACTCCTAAAGGACATCATGAAGAGGAATGTTATCATTATTCTCTCATTTTTCCCTTTTTAACTCAATAAAAATTAACCTTAAAAATGAATGCCTAAAAATAGTACCATAAATTTGTTTTGAATAATCACAACTTCATTTAACATTTATATAAAACAATTAAGGTATATTTTAAATACATGAAGATTTTTGTCTCAAGACCCAAAAATAGTACTTGCAAACATCTAAGCTATGCTATAAAATATGTTCATTTTGCTATGCCTTTTAACACGAATTATTCAGTCTGTATAAAAGATCATATTCAGATGACTCGACACCTTTTAGAAGTAAAAATAAATGTTCCATTTACACATGGTTCAAAGGTGGAGACTACAGGAGGACAGAATTGAGAATGAGCCAAAGTGGTGTCTTCATAAATGTATCAAAGATGAAATGGTTAGACATAATCAAGAACCAGAAACCAGCTGTCTGGAACCTGGAGGCTACAAGAGGGCTATGGTAGTGATGGGCTCTTAAGGCTAAAATTATTACTCGTTTGTACTTTTGATTCTCTTATTATCTTCATGTGTATATCAGAATACTATCTTTTGCACTTAGGTTTTGAAGGGGAGGCAGAAAAGCGACTCTTAATTCCTTAGATGGGATTTCCACATTCTGGTAAATTATACACATAGGCAATTGTATAAATAGCAAACCAATAAAAAGGATGAATTTTTAATAAAATTTTTATTTGGGGAAATTTTTAGATTTACAAAAAATTTGCATAGGTAGCATCAAGTTCCTATATACCCCTCACCTGCTTTTCCCACTTGTGAATATTTTAAATCCCATGGTACATTTGTCAAACTAAGAAACTGACATTATATTACTATTAACTAAACTCTAGACTTTATTTGGATTTCACTAATTTTTCCATTAAATTCTTCTTTCTGCTCCAGGTTCTAATCGAAGGTACTACAATTGAAACTGGTCTGGGATAGTTTCTCAGTCTTTCCTTGTTTTTTGTGACCTTGAAAGTCTTGAGAAGTACTAGCCCAGTATCCTGTAGAATAGGCCCCAATCTACTGATTATACCAAAAATGTTTATCTGATGTTTTTTTGTTCTCCTGAGTAGACTGGGGCTATGGGTTTTGGAAAAGACTACCACAGAAGTGAAGTACCCTTCTCATCACATCATAACAGAGGTTTCATGATATCCACAAAACATCACTAATGATGTTAAACTCCATAACTTGGTTATAGTAGTTTGCCAGCTTTTCTGTGCTGTAAAGTTACTATTTTTTCCTTTCCACACTCTTTTCTTTGGAAGGAAGTCACTAAGTTTAGCACACCATAACAGCGTGTGTGTGTGTGTGTGAATTAAACTCTACTTCCTGGGGATAGAAGTCTCTATACATAAAAATTGGAACTCTTCCGTAAAGGAGATTTATGTCTTCTCCACTGTGACTGTAAGGCTAATGCGTCAACTCGGCCAGGTAAAGGTGCCCAGTTGTTTGGTCAAGCAACCACTGGGCTAATTGTAATACAGGGAATTTCGTGGACATTAATCATCAGTGAGTAGATTGTATAGATGGCTGGTTATAGCTACAATCAACTAAGGAGATTGCCATAACCAGTGAGTGACAGTTTCATCCAATCAGTTGAAGGCCTTGAAAGGAGAAGTGATTTCAACATTCAGAGAGACTTCCCATCTCTACTTCAGACAGCCAGTGTCTCCTGGGAACTCATCAAAGATCTTCACTGGAGCCCCTGGTTTTCAGCAGACCCTGTGGAATTTGGACTTTTGCATCCCCACAGTCCCATGAGACAATTTTATAAAACCTCATGCTATTTACAGATATCTCCTGTTGGTTCTGTTTCCTTAGAGAACACTGACTAATACATCTTCCATTTATTTATTTTTTCAATAATTTATTCATATCACTATGACTCATGTATATTTAGTTTATACTTTGGGTTGTAATCTAATACTATATAATCTATTTTTCCATTTAAAAAATATTAAAGTATATCATTCATACATGAACATACATAATCAATAAGTGTATAGTAAAAGTTGTGAACTTACAAAACGAACATGCATAACATACAGGGCTCCCATATATCACCCCACCAGCATCACTTGCATTGTACACTTTGAATGGATTGTACAAGGCATCAGACTGTATAACACAGTGAATCTTGTGGTGGATGATAGGCTGTGGTTAGCAGAGCAAATATGAAAATGTTCTCTCATGAACTATAACAAATATATAATACTAATATAGGGTGTTAATAATAGGTGGGTTGGATGGAAATACACTAAATGTAAGATATGGACTATAGTTACTAGTAGCATTTTCCCAATGCTCTTTCATCATTTGTAACTATGTAATTTATTTTGTTGCTCAAATTGTCCCAGATTTGCCCATTGGGAACTCTTTCAGGTTGACTCCTGTGTCCCTTTGACATACCATCATCCTTTTGTTTTTTGAGAACTCAAAAGATTACTTTTAAAACTCATTTTCTTGGATGTAAATCATCTATCATTTTCTAAAACTGTTTGTCTCCTTAACTATAATTCTAATTATCATTGCAGATGAATTTGAAAAATCACGTTTCCTTTTTCCATAATTATTTAAGCAATTAATATTGAATGACTTTTCAAATTGATATCTTTTTTTCCCTTGTGATTCCTTAATTCACCTTGTCAAAATTTTTTTAGAAGTCTACGTAAGCATACTAGCTGTGGTAGTCAGTGATGTTGGTAAAAATTTGGGTTCTCCCCCATTCCAGATAACTTGTTAAGACTGCACTTCCTTTGTGGTTGGTAAGGCCACATAACTCGTGTACTTCAAACAGCTGTGATTGGAAATGATAGGACCTCTGAGCCAAAATATTTAATTGCTCATTTGAGACCCTCCAGAGCTAACTCATCTGCGGAGTGACCAGCAACTCTCAAGCTGGTGGCTGATCTCAGAGCATGGGTCCTTGAGAAACTATGATGAGCATAGCTGTACCCCCCACCCCCTCACCTTCCTACCAATCCATGACAGGCTTATAGTCTGAGTAAGAGATGAACCTTTGCTGTATTCAGCCACTGATATTTTGGGGCTCTTTGTTACTGCAGCTAATATAAGTTTATCTAAGTAGTTAACAATAACATGCTAGTAGCAATTCCAAAATACAACTGAAAGTTTTCAGAACTCATTTGTTGACAAGCCTAACATGACTGAAACTTATATGGTTGAAAACCTGACACAAGACAATGTGTATTCTTTATTTATCCAGCTTAGAGAGAATATTATTAGAAATAGTAATGAATTTGATTGTGAGATGCTGCCACAGACCCAGCCAGCAGTGTTGCTTTCTGCCCTCAGACATAGTTTAAAAAACTTTGTAGTCCCTCTTCATCATGTATTTAAATAGTTGAAAAGTATTTAATTTCCAATATATTGTAAATGTTGAATTTAAAAAACAGAGCTGTTATAACACTCTTTTAGATGCACCAAATGAAATATAAATACCATAGAAATTTAGTCCATCATCGTCCATTTAAAAACATAGATAAATGAAAAGCTCTTAAAAATTGGAAATTTTATACCATTGTTTTTGTTCCTTGAATTTGTATTTCTTTTCTTTCCTCTCACAGGTTTTATTCTATGATATTATATTATTTCCTATTATATTGTTATGCTTTGAATTATTTACTGATCATACTGTTATATGTTACTGCAAAAATACGTATATAAATAGGTATTTAAAATCTTTTTTTATTTTTAAACTTCTGTGTTAGTCAGGGTTATCTACTGTTGGTAAAAGAGCTGACAGAAGATATCTGTAAATATTATGAGATTTTATAAAATTGTCTCATGTGACTGTCAAGGTGGCAGCCACACACATCACTTTAAACTATACATAATCTCTAAATAAAAATAACAAACTTTTTTTCTCTAACAATACTCAACTGTCCTGCATAGAACCAGAAATGCACTAAATCCCTCCAGAATAAGGTAAAAGTCCTTGAGAAACATTCATTCTTAAGTTTGACATCTTCTAACTTGAATACTACAACATGAAACTAATACAACTT
This sequence comes from Cabassous unicinctus, assembly GCA_029593785.1. Lineage (NCBI taxonomy): Eukaryota > Metazoa > Chordata > Mammalia > Cingulata > Chlamyphoridae > Cabassous > Cabassous unicinctus. The sequence goes on along the minus strand of JAQZBX010001042.1, from coordinate 37,076 downwards.
ATGTCACATGATAAGGTGAGAAGATAGGAAGGAAAAAAAAAGATATTTGCTTTATGTAAATATACAAACATACTCAAAACAAGGAAATAATATTCATGACCATTATAATCCTTGTTTCTGTAACTGGTCACATGGTCATAGTTCACATTTATCAGTACCTTCTTCCACTAACCATTTCATGTTTCCTTTACCCTCAGCAAGCACTTCTGCTGGTCGTGGTTCTTTGCCTGGTGGGGTGAACCAAACCTTCATTCATGAAGATTCTGGGCCATTGTTAGTCCTGCCTGGATTGGGTTATTGCAGTTTTCCAGTGACTTTTATCACAGGGCATGGTAGTACTAAGAGATACCCTAAGGGATCTCCTGTTTTCCAAACAAACTCTTCTTTACCTCCATTGTGTAATTGCAGTCTTATTTCCCTTTGATAGTCAGGATCAATCACCCCAGCCAGTACCATCATTCCCTTCTTTGCCTGTTGATTCAGAAGCATGAGGGGCACAAGGTGACCAGGTGGCAGTCTTTACTTCCAGTTCAATGGAACGATTATTGTGTCTCCAGGTGGAAATATTCCTCCCGCTGGAACTAAGACCTATAGACCAGCAGAGCTTAAAGGTTAGAGATAGGAAGCAAAAATTTTCCTAATTGATAACTTGGGGGTAATAGTGTGTGGTGCCACTCCCATTTCCACTCCTTGATTCCTGAACCAGGGAATCCTGACTATGGGAGAAACAACATCATAGAGTGGACTCTGATTTAGAGTATACACAGATTCCTGGAGACATTACCTGAACCCTGCAATGTATTGCCACCTATTTGGTGCTGTAACTGGGTCTTCAACAGGTCGTTTCATGGTTCTATCAATCCAGCTGCTTCAGAATGATGAGGAATATGGTAAAACCAGTGACTTTCATGAGCATGTGCCCATTCCTACACATCATTTGCTGTGAACTGGGTTCCTTGATCGGAAGCAAGGTTGTGTGGAATACCATGAGAATGGATAAGGTATTCTGTAAGTCCAAGATGGTAGTTTTTGCAGAAGCATTGTGTGCAGGGAAGGGAAACCCATATCCAGAGTATGTGTCTATTCTCATTAGAACAAATCACTGCCCCTTCCTTGATGGAATTTATTTTAGTTTGCTAAAGGGGTGCCAATACAAAGTACTGGAAATGGGATGGCTTTTATAAAGGAAGCTTACAGTTCCAAGGCCATGAAAAGTCCAGTCTAAGGCATCATCAGAAATGCTTTCTCACCAAAGTCAGCTACTATTGATACTGGCGTGTTGCCCTGTGGTGAAGCAAGATGGTTGCGGATCTCTGCCAAGGTTTTGGTCTCCCCCTCTGGGCTCACCATCTCCTCTTGAGCTGCTCCATGGGCCCAGCCTCTTGGGATTTTGTGTGTCAATGATTCTGTAGCCCTCTCTCTTACATGGCAGGATTAAACAAGGAGGCTTCCTTTTTCTGTCTGTCTGTCTGGGTGAGTCTCTCTCTGTGCTTCATTTATAAGTGACCGAGCAAGGGGGTGGAGACTCAACTTGAATCATACCTCACTGACAGTACAATCAAAAGCCCTAAAGCTAACTTATCAAGTAAGCTAATCAAAGGCCCCTCAACTGAATTTAATGCAATCAAAGGATATCACACGCAAAGAAATAGATTAGTTTGCAAACATAATAGTTTTCTTTTGGTGATTCATAAAATAATTTCACACGGCCACACTCCACACTTTGAATCCTGAAAAGACATTACAATATTCCAAAAAACCTTAAATCATTTCAGTAACAATGCTATGCAAAAAATCACATCAAAATCAGTTACAGGAATACAGTTTGTCTTGGGTCAAAAGTCCCTTCTGGCTGTAGACCTGTGAAATTTACAAAACAAGTTATCTGCTTCCAATATAAAAAGGAAAGACTGTCATAGGATAAACATTTGCATTACCATAAGGAAAGATTGGAGGGAAACATGTGTCACAGGTCCCCAACAGTTCTGAAAAGCTGCAGGGCATATTTCATTAGATTTCAAAGTCTGAGAGTCATTCTTGTAAAAATGGTTTCTTCTTCTCCTCAGGGCCTCATGGGGGCCCACCCTTTCCACAGACTTGTTCAATGGCCATTTTCTCAGTTCCACCCTCATCAATCATCTGGGTGGCGACCTAGCTCTAGACCTCAGCCTCTAAGAACATTTGGGTGACAGGCATACTTTCTGCAGTCTCTGGGGGACAATCTCAATCCGCTTAGTACAGTGAGGTGGCAGCAACATTCTCCCTAATCTCTGGCATACAGGCCCAACCCCCTCAGAACAGTGGGGTCGTGTCCTAACTCCTCCTAATCTATGGGGAACAGACCCACCCCTCTCAGAGAAGTGGGGTGGTGACAAAACTCTCCCCAACTACCAGGAAATGTGCTCCACCCTCGCTGTAGCCTGGGGTAGCCAAAGTCTACCTGAACAAGGGACTGGACCATCCACCTTCTTTAAATGCCAGGGCAAAATCACCCTCTCTGCATACATGGGTGGGGTCCTTCTCCTGGCCCAAGGAGATGTCTTAATTCCAGACCTCAGATTTCATGGTTTTCCTCTTGAAGCTGTTTTCCCTTCAATCTCTCCCCTCCTTTTCCCTTTTAGTCCAGGCTGACAGTGGTTTCATTTACACAGGGCTCACAAAATCTTGTTGGTTTAGAAAGCAGGAAAACAGAGGTCCAAGCCATCAGACAGTAAGACTTTCTACAATTCCTTCCTGGATAACTGAATTTCCAATCCTGACATACAAGTTCCAAGTTAAGTCTTTACATGGGCCACTATCCTCTGGGGGCTTGTTTTCCAGAAGCTTAGAATTTCCTAAATCAGTCTCTGATTTCTTTGTGCCTAGTAATTCAGTTCTAAGTTTATCTCTTTCCTCTTGCATGTTCTATGTGCTGCAAGGAGAAGCCAGGCTGCATTTTCCACATTTATTCTGGAAATCTCTTCAGCTAAATGTTCAAGCTCATCATTTTCAAATTCTGCCTTTCATCTAACCTCAAGAGTCAATTTTGCTAAGTTTTCTGCAACTTTAAAACTTTGATAGCCTTCCCTCCAGTTTCCAATAATAGTTTCAGCATTTTCTTCTGAGGCCTCCCTGGAAATAACTTTAGGGTCCATATTCCTACCAACAGTCTCTTCAAAGCAATCTAGGCCTTTTCTATGAAGCTTCTCACAATTCCTCCAAAAAACACCCCTTACCCATTTATAAAACCACGCCAGCACTTGTGCTATATTGCAAGCAACACAAATCCCTCTCTCAGTACCAATTTCTGTTTTAGTTTGCCAAAGGAGTGCTGATACAAAATACCAGAAATGGGATGGCTTTTATAAAGGGGATTTATTTGGAGTAAAAGCTGATAGTTCCAAGGCTGTGAAAAATCAAAACCAAGGCACCATCAGAGATGCTTTCTCACAAAAAAATCAGCTATTGTTTATCCGGCATGTTGTCACATCGTGAAAGAAGACAGCCACTACTCTCTGCTGAGTTTCAGCCTTCCACTCTGGGATCACTGTCTCCTGTTGAGCTGCTCCATTGACCCAGCCTCTTGAGGCTTTGTGCTTCAGTGATCCTGTAATCCTTCCTCTTAAATGGCAGGATCAAACATGGTGGCTTCCTTTCCCTGTGTATGTCTGTCTGTCTGTCTGAGTGACTCTCTCGCTGTGTTTCATTTATATCAGACCAAGTAAGGGGGCAGAGACTCAACCTGAGTCACTCCTCAATGATGTAGTCCAATCAAAAGTTCTAAAATGTCTTATCAAGTAATCTAATCAAAGGCCCCTCAACTGAATTTAATGCAATCAAATGGTGTCAAACCCAGAGGAATAGATTAGTTTACAAATAACAGTTTTCTTTTTGGGATTCATAAAATAATTTCAAACTGCCGCAGAAGTGGTCCAATATAATCAACCTGCCACCAAGTAGCAGAATGATCACCTCAGGGAATGGTGCCATATCAGGGGCTGAGTGTGAGTCTCTGCTGCTGGTAGATTGGGCACTCAGCAGTAACTGTAGCCAAGTTAGCTTTGGTGAGGGGAATCCTTGTTGCTGAGCACATGAATAACCTCCATCCCTACCACTATGGCCATTTTTTCCATAAACCCATTGCACAATGACAAGAGATGCTGTGGAAAGAAGCTGACTGGTATCCACAGAATGGGTCATCTTATCCACTGATTATTAAAATCTTCTTTTGCTGAAGTCACCCTCTGTGAGAATTCATGTGGGACACAAATATGTTCATGTTTTTTGCCCACTCTGAAAGGTACATCCACATACCTCTTACCTAGACTTCTTTGTCCCCAGTTTTGCAATCATGTTCCTTCCAAGACCCTGACCATCCAGCCAATGGATCAGCACATGAATCAGTGTACAAATGCACCTCTGGCCATTTCCCCAAAATGAACAACCAGGCGCACTGCTTGAAGTGCCACCCACTGGGAGTAATTCCCTTCACCACTGTCCTTCAGGAACAGCACAGAAAGGGACTGCAGTGCTGCAGCTGTCCACTTTTAAGTGGTACCTGCATATCATGCAGAACCATCTGTAAACCAGGCTCAAGTTTTCTCTTCTTCAGTCATCTGATTGTTAGGAACTCCCCAAAAGGCTATAGCTGTGGTCTGGGAAAGAGAAGGTAATGTGGCAGGAGTGCTGGCGATGGGTATTTGGGCCATTTTCTCAAGTAATTTACTTGTGTCTTCAGGACCCACTCGATCCCTATCTTCTATATACTACTTCCATTTTATGATTGAGTTGCTGTTCTCAACTTTATGGTTCAGTGGGTCAGCTAACACCCAGCTCATGATAGGCAACTCAGGTCTCATGAAAACTTGGTGGCCCATAGTTAAGTGTTTGGTCCCTACTAAGGCACAGTAGCAGGCCAAAAGCTGTTTCTCAAGAGGAGAATAGCTATCTGCAGAGGATGGCAGGGCTTTGCTCCAAAATGCTTAGGATCTTTACTGTGATTTTCCTATAGGGGCATGTCAAAGTCTCCAGACAGCATCTCTATTTGCCACTGACACTTCCAATACCATTGGATCTGCTGGATCATATGGCCCAAGCGGCCATGCAGCTTGCACAGCAGCCTGGACCTGTCACAGAGCCTCCACTTATTCCAGTCCCATTAGCAGCTTTTTCTGGTCACTCAATAAATGGGTGGAGTAGTACAAATGAGGAATTTGTTATCTCCAAAATACAAAGACACCAACCAGGTGTTGTGCCTCTTTTTTGGTCATAGGAAGGGCCAGATGCAAAGTTTATTCTTCACTTTAGAAGGGATATCTTGACATGCTCCACACTACTGGACACCTAGAAATTTCACCAAGGTCCTTGTATTTTTGTTGGATTTATCTCCCATCCTCTGACATACAAATGCCTTACCAATAAGTCTAGAGAAGTTGCTACTTTTGTTCAATAGGTTCAATCAACATGTTATCATCAATATAATGGACCAGTGTGATGTCTTATGGGAGGGAAAGATGATCAAAGTCCCTGTGGAAAATATTATGACATGGGCTGGAGAGTTGATGTACCCCTAAGGTAAGACAATGAAGGTATATTGCTGGACTTGACAGCTAAACTCAAACTGTTTCTGGTGGTCCTTACTAACAGCACTTGGGACAGCAGCTGCAATTGGAGTCGCCACCTGGTTAAGTTTATGATAATCTACTGTCATCCTCCAAGATCCATCTGTTTTCTGCACAGTCCAAATAGCAGAGTTGAATGGGGATGTGGTGGGAATCACCACCCTTGCATCCTTCAAGTCCTTGATGGTGGCATTAGTCTCTGCAATCTCTCCAGGGATCTGTATTGCTTTTTACTATTTTGCTAGGTAGGGGAAGTTCTAGTGCCTTCTGCTTGGTTTTTCCTACCATAGTAGCCCTCATGCCACAAGTCAGGGAACCAATGTGGGGATTCTGTCAGTTGCTGAGTATGTCTATTCCAATTATGCATTCTGGAACTGGAGAAATAACCACAGAATGGGTCTGGGGACCCACAGGATCCTCTGTGAGATGGATCTGAGCTAAAACTCCATTGTTCACCTGACTTCCATAAGCCCTTACTCTGACTGGTGGACCACAGTGGCATTTTGAGTCTCCTGGAATTAATATCACTTCTGAACCAGTGTTTAATAAACCCTGAAATGTCTGATCATTTCTTTTCCCCCAATGCACAGTTACCCTACTAAAAGGCCATGGGTCTCTTTGGGGAAGACTAGGAGTAAGATTAACAGTATATATATTTGGCAATGTAACAGGATCCCTCCCCAGGGAGACCTGGCCTTCCCCTCATTCAAGGGGCTCTGGGATCTGTAAACTGTCTCAAGTCTAGGAATTGATTAAGGGGCTATGACTCTCTGTTTTTATAACTCAAGTTAGACTTTTGTTCACTTGACCTAGAACTCTTCTGCTTACACAGATCAAGTAGGAATTTAGAAGACAGTCCATCTATTTTATTCCTAGGTATCCCATGCTCTATTAGCCAACACCATAGGTCTCTGTGACTCAGATTATTTTGATTGTTGCTTTGAGTCCACTATTCAGTGTGGTAGCCACACCCACCTTGTCTTTGTCAGTTAAGTGCTGCCACTTGGCTTTTGCCAACCAGGGATCTGAACATCCCCATAGTGTTTAAGAATCCCAGTTCAGTGACAGCAGTTCCCAAGGTAATAGCTGACCTGCAGATAAGAACAACCATAGAGCTCTTCAGGGAAGATGGAGTTAGTCTCACAAATTTATTCCTCACACTCCTGGTAAAAGGTGTGTCCTCTGGACATTCCTGGGGTGAGCAAGCATGTCTTACATGATAGAGCCATTCTAACATTCCAGTCTCTCTATCTTTGGATCCCCTCATACACAGTATGCCAGGGTAAATCAGGCATCTCAGCCTCAGACATTCTAGGCCATCTTTTGGTCCATGTTTCAGCCAGCCACCCAAACAAACTCTTAGAGCCCTTTCTAAGCCCATGAGCTACAACATTGAATCCAGAATCTCTGCTTAATGGGTCCATATCAATAAATTCAGCCTGATCTAACTTTATATTCCTTCCACCATTATCCCATACCTTTAACATACATTCCCACACATATTCCCTTGATTTCTGTCTATATAAATTAGAAAACTCATACAGTTCTTCTGAAATACAGTGTACTTCCTCATGGGTCATACTTTGTACCTCACCTTTGGGGGTTTGTTAGGACTTTAGTTATAGGTCTAGATAAAAACAGCGGTGTTGGGGGTGGGTAACAAGAAGGATTAGAAGGTCTTGCAAGCCAATTACCTCAGGGCATTCCATTCCAGGTTCATCTGCTGAGACAGGATTAATCTCTTCAAATGGAGGTTGGATGGCAGACTCCTTGGGGGCAGACTGGAGGTAGGGAAGGTGTTTCCTCAGGACAGACCATTACAGGTTTATATGGCCAAGTCTCAGCAGAATTTAGGGTTTCAAAGTCCCCACTACCACCATTATCAAATGGCTCCATCCTAATTTTCATGATTTCATCCATTTCCAATCAATGACCTCACTTTAACAGCAGACACAAAATCAAGGCTGAGATTTTAGTATCTGCTGTAACTCTGTACTGGCACAATGAAACTCTGGCTCTGTTTTTCAGAGATCTCAATTCTGCAGCTGTAAGAAACAAGATTTTCTTTCAGGGCACACATAGAAATTTTTACATCATTCATGCAGTGCTTAAGTTGCACACTTAAAGCTTTCATCTCATCCCTTTAATTTATAACTTAATCCAGCATATTTAGAAATAAACAGCCAACATCATTGTAGCTTTTAACTCCATAAAACTCTGTTAAGGTGTCAAAAACACCTTAAAGAGAAAACTCAACAGGGCTGCTCATTTTCTGTTAGTTTCTGATAAATGCTCAGGGGGAAAAGGCCAATACTGGCAGAAGAAGGAGAGAAAGAGGAGAGAAAGAAAGAAAAAGGAGAGGATGGCAGAGAGATATCAGTACAATTTGTGCTATAATACTATAGGATTGCAAAGCATTTTCTAGCCAAGCATTCGGTTAGAAGTCATGCCAGAGGGAGTGAAATTTACAGCCCAGATGGACAATAAGTCCCAGTGAGTCAATATAATTGGCATATGGAAGCTAGTAAAGTACATGGTTACCTAAGTATTAATCATATATATAATGATATTTATCTTCCTCTAGCTATATCTATATCCTTATATTTATATCACAAGCTCTGTAAGATACAGCAAATATGATCCCATTTAGATAGCCAGAACCCCAAGTTTACTTTTACTTCTCTGTCTCTCCTTTCTGATAGTCACAGCTTCTGCTCACAGGGCTGCTGGCTTTGTTCATTCATTCACTCATTAGGTATATATATACATATCCCATATTCAAATTACAAAACATGAAAATGGTATATTTCCAAGTATTATTCCTTCTTTTCCCCTTTACATTTTCACAAATGTCTATATGTATTATGGTGATAGCCCATGAACATCTTTAAATTACAAATTTTAAATTTTATAAAATTTAGGATAAAGAAGGGTTTTATTTGTTTCTTTTTCAGTTCTTTAACAGACTTATATTGATTGCTTAGAAGCACTCTGTAATTCTACAATTCAATAATTTCATTACAGTTTGTTAAGTTTATCTCATGTTCTTAAATATATGTCATTAACCAGGTTTAATAGAAATCACATTAAAACCACAAGACAGGATGTACTTTCCTCATCAACCACTATGAATACCAGTTGTCTCCTAGTTCAAGTTTTTATAATAATACCTGTAGGAGTTTCTGAATTTTACTCTTCATAAGTATAAAAAGAGTTAGTTGAGAAATACTGGCCCACTCTATAGTACAACTATATATAGATTATTATATGTCAAACTTAAACTTGGATATACCCTATACACTCCGTCATTTGGTACAGTTGTGATGTTATATTTCAACCACTTCTCATTAGAAACTGGTAAAGTTCTTAGCCAGTTGTGCCTAAAGAAAATATTTCTGCTCTGGATCAATCTATATTCTCCACATTTTTCACTATAGTTTCCATACATGCTTTATATCCTCTTCAAAGGATATAGAGAGATAGAGAATTCTAAGTTTTTCATACAAATTTGGATTTTTAAAATTAGAAAACAAATGTAATTCCTATGTAAATTTGAGATGTAATAAGATTCCTTACTGTACAAAATTTATGGCATATATGAAATTTCTTGTGTATCACTATCAAGGGACTACCGCCTAGAGTGGACATCCGATAAATATTTGGGAAATGCTTAAAATATTTTCCTTTTTAGTTACTATTTATTCATTACAGGCATAGTATTACCTTCTACAAAGCACTATAAAGGAGATATTTGTTCCTTACATATATAAATGGAAACAGAGTCTTAGAGAAATTTTACAATTTGTCTAAGATCACACAGATAATAAGTGAGAAAATCAGTGTTTTGAAATTAAGTCTATCTGATTACAAAGCCACGGTATAAATCAAAATTACATCTTGGTACTGCTTCAACTGCCACTGACTTTAACTCAGTGTATAATATGAGAAAGGGATTTGAGAAATACCAGTAAATTGGTTAGTTGATTTCATACATCAAAGCATTTCTAGGTGACTGACTATATGAATTATTTACTTTAATTTCTATCATGAAAGTATTCAAATTTTCCTGGTAGATTAGGGACAACTTTAGGGTTTCTGCTCAAGTTTTTGGCCCCAACAGTAAAAGGATGAAATTGACATCAACTGAGATGGGGAAGGCTGCAAGAGAAACAGTTTGAAGTAAGTTCATGTGTTTTGTTTTGCATATATTGAATTTTAGGTGTCTATTAGTCATCCAAACAGAGATGTCAGGTAGGCAATTGGATGTACAAACGTGGAAACTGCAAAAGCATACAGACTTAAAATCCCGGGTCCCAACACATCTCCAATATAATCTCCAGAGCCATAACTTCCCATTCTCTCACTCTCATACTCTTATTTCCACTCTATTTCTTCTTGGATAAACATCAAAATGAATACTTTTTGACCTAGTTTTCTCCCAATCTATCAGCCCACTCTTATTTTCACTCTCCATACTTAGCCAAGCATCCATGATCTATCATGTCCTCCATTCTTGTGCCAAAACCTTCATCACATTTTCCTAATATCCTTTTGTTCTACCAGCCCATCAAACATGCTATTGAGCCAATCTTCCAGCTTCTCTGCTACATACTATGAGTTGATATGTGCTGTTGGAGCACATGAGACATCAATACACTCTCAAGCCTGCCATCCTCAACGTCAGTAGCGCCCTCTATCCTTCTTGGCCTCTAGTTATTCCCTCCTTTCTTTTCATAGCAGTTTTATAGACCTTTGTTCAGTCTCTGTAAACCTCTCCCTACTGCTTGCTCACTCACTGTCTGCAGTTGATAGTTTATAATGAAATTCTTTTCCCTACAATTTCATGTGTCTCTTTTTCCCTTATCACAGTTTAAGGCTGATACTTCCACTTGAATTTTGAAGCAGGGACAAGAAGAAGCTTTCTGGAAATAGTAAACCTACACAGGGCCTCCTTAGACATCATTAGCAATGTCTTACAATTTCTTTCTGAGACATTCTCCTTTTTGGGTCTTGCTTGGTTATCTCATTAATGTACCCACATAGTCCCTGGCCTTTCCAAACTCAGATTGCTGTAGAACATCTTCTAAGAGTCTTTAAAACTCCAGAATGTCAGAGATATGGAAGACCCTAAAAATAATGTAGCACAGTGGTTTTAACCCAAACTAAACATTAAAATCTCCTAGGGTGCTTTAAAAATACCAATTCTTGGGTCGCACCTTCAGAGATTTTGACCTGATTAGTTTAAGGATGTCACATCAGTATTTTTCTAAAACTCTCCACATGTTTTCAATGTGCAGTCATGGTTAAGAAGTACAATTGCACATTGTAGTGCAATTCTTTTATAATTATTTTTGTATTATAGTCAAACTATGACAGGTAAAATTGTCCTGTCCTTGGTCTATTATGAAACATCCCTAGCTAATAGGAAAGAGTTTCCCAATGAGTGTGCTACAGACGGGTTCCAAGAGTGCTGAGACTCTAGTTTCTCAGCCTTAGGGTGACTCAGAAAATCCTGGATCTTCCAGAGTTCCTCGGGAACCAAGGCATAGTCTTGAGCATACTCATTCATCAACCCTAGTGTACTGTAGAACTACTCTTATTTTCTACTTATGCCATGATGTGAACCAGATTGAGAACAATAACTAGTGTGCTTTTATCCTCAAAATATACTAGCTAATATTTTGTCTTTGAGAATTGTCTCTTCATATTTTTTCTCATTAAATTACCCTGTTTTGCATTGGCCTTCCTTCTGTAAGTCCAGGCGATGTGACCAGTATTGTGATTTGAAGCTGTATGTACCTCAGAAAAACATGTCCTTAAATTTAACCTATTCCTGTGGGTGTGAAGCCATTGTAAACAGGACGTTTTGATGAGGTTACTTCAGTTAAGGTGTGGCCCAGTTCAGTCAGGAGAGGTCATAATCCTTTAATGCATTCTTTTATAAGAAGAATGAAATTCAGAAAGAGAAAGAGAAAGCAAGAAGCTGAATATCAACAGAACCTGGAAGAGAAGGAGAGACTTAGGAGACGGCTCTATGTGCCTTGCTTTGTGACAAGCTAAGGACCTAAGATTGCCAGCCTCCAGCCCCAGAACACAGTCTTTGGAAAGAAAGCATCACCGTGATAATGCCTTGATTTGGACACTTTTCATGGTATTTACTTGAGCAGTCTAGGAAACTCAAACAACCAGTTTCGTGTTATCAGTGAAATTTACTGAACACATTTTTTAAATCCAGTGACTGGATACCTGATGATAAGGTTAAACACCACTTAGGGAATGATCTCAGCTGAACTTAATTTTGTGCATATTGACACTAAATAATATCCCATCTCACAACCTCTTAGCTGTATATGGAGACACCTAGAAGCCTATGGTTAAGTCACAGTTTTGTAGCTTGCTGATTAAGAGGTCAAGCAAACAGAGAATTAAGTTTATTTTATCATGGTAAATTATGGGAATACATTAATTTCTTCAACTTATCCCCCTTGTACTTGACATTCATGGGACATAAATCAATGAAGGAAACATAAATATTAATATTTCATAATATATGCAGAAATTCTTATTACAAGCACTTTGATTTAATATCAGAAAGACATATAATCAGTAACACGATTACAGTGCTCTGGACAGCATAGAAAATGGAAGCTCCAGTCATGTGCAATAAATATTAATTAGACTGAAGTGATTAAGAGCAAGGAATGGATATTTATTTGAGTCTTGATTGTATTATTAAATTAACCACCCAGAATAAGTTAAAATCATGACCCCTTGTATCAAATCCCCATTCTTTACATTCTGGATGAATAAAGCTTGGGCAATTGACTTAGTTTCTCTGAGCCTCAGTTTTCTTCTATGAGAAATGAAGATTAAAATAAGACTTAACTCATTGAAATTAGGTGAGATAATGTATGTAAGCTACATGATGTCAGCGACACCTCAGTCACTCAGAATCTAAAACTTCAAATTTCTAAATTTCTTTATTTTACCTCCAGTAGACTGTGTTGCGCTGATGCACTTCCAATCATTTCTTGTTTCCTAGAATTCTCTTTTGACTCATATTCAAAATATAGCTCGAGTGTTCCCTCTTCTATGTAGTTGCTTGAGTGCAGAGTTATGATTCTTTTTATTCTCACACCACTAGTCAGCACGTTGGTAATAGTCCTTATTATAGTCTGTAATAGGCAAGTTATTAGCCTACGAGTGTGTCTACTGGCTCAACTGGGAGCCCCTGGGGAACTTTTGTGTCTCTCATTCTGTGTGTTCTATACACAGCAGCCTACAAGATCTGCAAACATGTAAATCACACCATTCCATTCTCCTCTCAACCCGCCAAGAGCTCCCTATCATAGGAAGAAAAAATAAGTAGTTATTCCTAGAAAGTCATACAATATTTTACTCTGGTCCTCTCACTGACCTCACTGAATGTCACTCTATCCCCACACCCTGTCCATTGGCCACACTGGTCTTCTTGAGATTCCTGGTACATGAAGTCAATTGATAGAGTAGAAACCTACTGAGCACATGCTATGACTTCGGTGCTGTTCTAAGCATTTAGGATACAATGGCTAATGTGCTAGATCAAATCCCCTTCCTTGTAATGCTTCTGCTGTACAGGGAGGAAGTGTACAAACAGTTAACATAATAAGTAAATTATATTGTATGTTAGAAGCTGTAGCCGTTGGCCAATTTAATGTAACTATGAATTCCAAAAATATAATTGGATCATGCTTGTAAACTGATCTGTTAATCTGGGCATGATTAAGTTATGATTAGAGCATTGACTGGGCACATGAGTAGGGCATTGAGCCCCACCCCTTGGTGGGTGGGGATCAAATATAAAAGGCATGGCAAGAACAGAGTTGAAGCCATTTTTGAGTAGCAGTTTTGATGTTGGAAAGAAGGCCCCAGGAGGAGAGAAGGGAGCCAATCGCCTGATTGTCTACAGCTGACCTTGTGGAAGCAACAGGAGCTAAGCCCAGAGAGAAACGCAGCCCCGGGAAGAGAGGAATACAAGAAGCCTGAACCCTGGCAAACGTCGGCAGCTGTCTTGCTGCAACATGTGGCAATGGACTGTGGTGAGAGAAGAAACTTAATGCTTTATGGCTTGGTATCTGTGGACTTCTACCCCAAATAAATACCCTTTATAAAGACCAACCCATTTTTGGTATTTCACATTAGCACCCTTTTGGCTGACTAATACAGAAGGGAAGAGTGTAATGCAAAGGAGGAGCAGGTGAAGGGTGACAGGAACTAGAGCAACTAGTGAGTTGCAATTTTAAATCCCCTGTTAACCACATTCTCTTCTCAGGACATTTGCAATCACTGTCCCCTCTGCCTGGTTCAATTCCCTACCCATCCAATGTCCATATGGCTCCCTCTCTCCGTTATTTAAGTGTTTGTGCAATGTTAACACTTCTGAAAGATCTTATGTGAAGAAAAGATAAAGTAGCATGTCCCCACTCCTACACCACAACTCTATTCTCTTAATCAGCTTGATTTTCTTCACTGCATTTTCACTATATGTATATGTATACATCTATATGTGTGTGTGAGATGTGTTTGTATATATGTGTATATATACTCTACAATCTGTGTGGAAAAAGGCATTTTTTATTTGTTAAGTACTGTAACATTGCCAGGGATTGAAACAATGTTTGGCATAGAGACGTTGTTAATTTATATTTATTAAGTAAATGAATGTAAGTAATAGTTAGCTTCAGCTGATGGTTATTAAATTAAAAAGGTTAAAAAAAAAGAAAACTGAAATTTAATCATCAACATATTATTGATCAATATTTGGGAAGACTTTTCAAATATAAAAGTTCTGGTTTTGCTGCCCATGGCACTTCTTATTTATATAAAAAACTGAAAAAATAATTGAACTTCTCCAAAATGAGATTATTCATTAATTAATTCAACAATTATTAAGAAGTAACTATAATGTTCTGGTTTTGAACTAAGCACTGTAGATATAGCAATTCAAAAGACAGACATTGTTTTGTTTTGTTTTTTCTTTTTTAAAAGTCATCTTTAATTATTGAAAACCTTGGACCTACACGGTTAATTACAAAAATTAAAATGCAAAAATTGTGAAGATTAATTCACTGCCCATTTTCAGTTAACTCACTATTCAAAAACAGCCATAAAAACCTGGCTTTTTATTTGGTTTTATATGCTACTTTCTAACGTCTTCTCTTTAGACTCTGTGCGGGGCATAATATCCCTATTTGGTAATGGGCTAGGAGGATCTGAGTTGGTAAATATTCTTTCCATTCTTAGGAGACCTGGTCCTGACAATAATAACACTTAAGGGATTAGTTAAAAAATATATTTAAAGTAGGCTTAATCACACCTGTTAGATAGACAACTTTCTGAACCCAGTATCAGAAAGAAGCAGCCAGCAAAATGCAATCCCCCCGCCAAACCACTAGAAGTAATCATCTTTTCTTTTTACTTTTTTCTCCCCTAACCCTCTAAATTTCTATCTAGGACTGATTTAAAAAATGTGTTCATTTAATGGTGAATGGAACTAGTTAATATCGTCACTTGATATCATTTTACTGTAAGATATTAAAGAAAAAATTGGTTACTTCCTTCTTGGGAATGTCAAAAAATAATTTTTCCAGAACAAGTAATTTGAGTAGCATCATCATCATTATTTTTTCAATAAAAATGCTAGATTCAAATTTTTTTTGGCAACTTTCAAGTGTCTCTCAACAGGATAAAATGCAAACATTGTAAAATCCATGTTTTAGTTATTCAGCTGGCAAGGTTTAATATTCACAATAATAAACATCATTTTCCTTATGGCTATAAACACAATAAAGCTAACCATTTAAAAGGAAAACTGCTTAGCAGTAGAGATAAGCTGACTAAATAAAGGGAAAAAGAAAGTCTTTTTATTGAAAAATGATAAAACAGAAACTTATAAAAAGTAAAATATCTCTCAAATAAATCTATAATTTATTTTTTCTTTCCCCTGGGCTCCTCTACCAGAGACTCTGGTTTAATTAGCTGGTGGTGGAGACCTGCGCAGTGCGAGTTTTCAAAACTCTCCAGGTGGTTCTAATGTACAGCTGTTAGTAGCCCAGTGATCTAGTGAATGAAAGGGACTGACAGCTGATCTATTTAGCCACTGGGTGGAATCAGTATCATGAGAAGAGGCTGTGTGTCACCAGGGTTTCCAAAATACTCTGCAACTGAACTCGCCCTCAACCCCTCAGCTCCAATGCTGATGTCAGGGCACATGTATCTGCCAGAAACACCAGATAATGTCTAGCAATCTCTGCAGTGAACAGACCCCAGGCCAAGAACAGACAAATCCCTGGACAGAGGCGGCAAGCATTTTCTTGCAAGTGCCTTGCAGATGCACCCTGGTAACTTGTTGCTTTTCCCAAGCCCTGTCACTGTTAAGTCCATGTTCCATCTCTGCTTTACTCTTCTTTTCTCCAGAACCACCATGGCTGTACCAGCAGCTTCCAAGGCATGAACCTCCCCAACACCTCTGGACATCTCTGGATCCTGGGCAACATCTTCATTCACCAGTACTTGGCCATTGTTGACAGGGCAAACAATCAGGTAGGCTTTGTCCCTGTGGCTTAAGCGTGAGTCTTTCTGGCCACTTTGCAGGAACATCTGCTCTTAGTTCTGTGCCCATTCTAGCTGTATATAATTCTCCTGATGGTTCTTCCTATGGGATCATGGAGGTGGATTTTTGGCCCTGTTACCTGCCATACCAATAATGTAGAATAAATACATAACCTACTGAAAAATGTATTGTGGAGTTGCTTCTCTTCATTGGTATTTCCCTTTATGTCACTAGAATCAGAACACAAGGGCAGGGAATGGAAATGGCCATGTTCACCACGAGGTCAGCACCTAAAACACTGACACTGACATTTCATAATGGAGCCAGGAAGAAAAGTGGGCCTCACCAAGTCCTGCTGGGAGCTACATGAGAAGACTTGGGGGTGAGAAATGTTTCCCCAAAGAAGAGGACACTAAAGCCTTGGTTGAGGGGTTCAACTTCTTATTTCTTCCAAAGCTCTCTCTAGAGAGGGGCTACTGATGGTGACATTCTTAAACCGGCAGGACAAGGTAGGATTGTTTATAAGACATGGGCAGGAGAGGTGACAGAAGCTGACCCCACTATCTTTCAGACTGTTCTTTGTGATTGAAGGTCAACAATGGAGGACCCCTCCAACCCAGTTTAGCAGCAAATTGTTCAATGAAAAACAAAGTTTCAAAATAAGTAAGGAACATGTTACATTCTAGACCCTTTTTGGAAATTCACAAAGCACATTGCCCATCACAGTCCTGCTGCAAAGTGATCTGTTTCACTTTAACTCAGGTTAGCTTGATCCCAGTTCCTCTCTTGCTTATAAACTTATTATAGTCTTGCACTTCTTGGCACATGTTGGAAAATTTCCCATAGCTCCTGCCTCTGCTGAGAGCTGGATCTCAAGCTGTTAGCTGGAGACATTGGCCCTAGGGCTGGAGCTAGTCCACCATGTCTTCATGGAGCTTACCTTCCAGGGAATAAATGTGATTTTGAGATGCTTAGCTCAAACCAGCTTTAGAGACCCTCTTGCCATATTGCCCACCAATTTGCAAATTATCACTCACAAATATAAGACATTGGATGCCAGGAAGGGTTGGGATGAGTTCTACACCCAATGCCCCAGGTCTCTCCAAGTGGAGTGGAACTGAGACTATCAAAGGTCATCAGTATCCAGCCTGCAGCATGACTCTGATGCAAGAAGTTTCTGGCAAACACCAGGTGAATGTAAACACCCCTCTTCCATCTTTAGAAACATACCCATGGTAAAGTAGATACTTTATCTAGATATTAAAGAAAAGGATATAAAGATGAGTCAGAAGGGCATTTATTCATTTAACAAATGTGTTTGGGCTCCTAAATTGTGAAAGATTCAACTGTGAGCAAAACAGAAAAAAAAAAAATCATGTCTTCATGGAGCTTACCTTCCAGGGAATAAATGTGAACAATTAAGGAATTAGTACACCATGTTAGAAGGTAATAAGTCTAAGGATGGAAAAAGAAAAGCAGAGAGAAGGAGTAGGGGACTTGGCACTTTAAAAAATAATAATCAGGGAATCCATCAATAAGAAAGCAATTTTGAACAGACTTGAGGTGAAGAAGTATCAAAGGAAGAGGATATCAGCCAGAGTAGAGAAGAAAAACAAAGGCTCTAAGGCTGTAGCATTCTTAGAATGGGTCTGAAGATGCTTAAAATAAGTCTGAAGGATGGTGGTATATTCAAGCTAAGCATGTTAATAAGGGACTAGTAGGTGATGAAATCAGAGAAAGAACAAGAAGTCAGATTATGTTGGCTCTTGTAGGGCAGTAAGAGGAAATTAGATTTTACTGTAAAAAAACAGATTGGGGGAGTGGGAGGAGGGGAAATGGGAAGGCTTTGAAGGGAGAAGTGTCATGATTGAATGACTGATCAACATTTGAATGGATCACTCTGGCTTCTGGGTCAAGAATAGAGCATGGAGTGGTTCTTAGAATGGAAGAAAGGAGATAAGCTAGAAGGTTATTGCAAGAGAGAGCTAATGGTGGCTTAGACCAAAGTAGTAATGCTGAAAATGATGATATATAGCTGGACTCAAAAAATATTTGGAAGGTAAGATTTGGATGTGAGGGAGATAGGAGTCAAGTGTAACTCCAAGAATTTTACTTGAGCAAATGGAAGAATGGAGTTGCCATACACTGTGATTGAGAAGACTGTGGTTGAATCAGGTTTGGAGAGAAGATCTTGAGCTCAATTTTTGACATGTTG
This sequence comes from Cabassous unicinctus, assembly GCA_029593785.1. NCBI lineage: Eukaryota > Metazoa > Chordata > Mammalia > Cingulata > Chlamyphoridae > Cabassous > Cabassous unicinctus. The sequence goes on along the minus strand of JAQZBX010001042.1, from coordinate 18,670 downwards.
AGTTAGATATGTCTATTAGACATTCACTTGGAGATGTTAAGTTGACAAATGGACATATGGGCTTGAATTTCAGGGGAAAGCCCTGGATGGAGATATAAATTTGAGAGTTCTCAGTGTATGGACTTAAGGGAATAAGTATAGGGAGAGAAAAGGAGAGGTCCAATGACTAAACCTGAGAGTACCTCAATATTAAAAAGTCTAAGAAATTGAGGGAGGAGCAGCAAGAGTCTGAAAAGAAGAGGCCAGCAAACATTAATTAGGGATGAGTGTTTCACCAGGGACACAGCCCACTCTTACTAGAGCATGATCCACCCCAGACTAGAGAGGGCAACCTCTTAGACCAACCAGATAAACGCAGATGGACTGAGAAAGGAGGTGATAATTTCCCGGTCACCCAGATCAGCCAAATCTACCCTGTTGATCAATGAAGTAACAAATTACCATATGATTATTTTCCTATTCAGACTTTGAGAGCCATAATGGAAACATAATTAGAGCAACATGGGCTTGCAATTTAGAACAGAGCTCAACATCAATATGTAAAGTAATCTGGGAATGCTAGATGTCAGGGTTAAGGGGTATGATATAGATTTTTTTTTCTTTTTTTATTTTTCATCTTTCTTATTGATGATATAGATTTTAAGAGTAACATTTTGACGTAATCCAGGCACAATATATTTTTTTCTAATCAGAAGAACACATTATAAATGAAATTACATGTGGAAGCCCAATATGTAAAACATATAAAAGTGCATTTTACCTCCCTGCTCAGAGCCTCTGCTGGAGCTATCCTTGAGGTACCTCAACATAACCCTAGAACTCTGGTGAACACGGCTTAAACAAACACTAGCATAAATTTAAAGAGAAAGCAATTCAGAGATTAAAATAACCGGCATTTGAAGTAATCAGTAAAGATTTGCTTAGAGATAGGAAAAATGGACCTGATAAAATAGCATGTGCCCAGGCTTTCATTTCAATGCTTTGTTTTCTTCCCAAGATTATGACATCTATTTTAGGTAAACATTAACTCTAAGGTAAGGAGTAAAAAAGACGCTTTTACATTTTTTTAAGATAGAAAGAAAAACAAGGTAATGAATATGCTACCTTGGGAAAAGCAGAAGTTACAACAAAGAACAGGCATGATAATGAACCTACAATTGCATCCAATATCAATCTATTTTAATCAAATGGGAGATTAGCCTTCCAACAGGCACCTAGTGGAAGTGTGAATAGGAAAGCAATCTTGTAGGGTACCTCTAGAGACATTTTCCAGCTTATTTAGAGATGTGAGACTTTGCAGTACTGAAAACAGTGAAAATAGAGTGCTAAAAATGTATAGAACTAATTTAGAAGAGTAGATGAAAAGGAATTTAAGCCTTTTGAGAAATACAAACTGGTATTTATAAATGCTCATTAAATGATGAGTATCTTAGGCAATTTTAATGACTTAAAATGATATATCATTAATCTCATCTATCTACTACATGGAACTGGGACATTAATTTTTCTGTCTAATGCTACAAGTTTTATTACCAGTTTACAAGTGTGAGCAGTGAAATGATCTGCCAAAGGTGTCAAAGTAACTTAGAGAGGGTTTACCTTTACAATATAAGATTTCAACCACATCCTGTTTTCAGATTGCATATGCAGTATATCCACAAACTTATCTTATAGAGGTATAGGTACAAACCAGATACTAGAGATATGAACAAATATACTTATCTAGATAAATTTCTAGATATTTTCTTACACAAATTGTATGCAGAGCACCTGATATGGAATGATTCTAACTAATTTTGTCTGTCTACTAGAATGAAAGCTTCATAATGGCGGGGGATTTTGTTTTGCTGCCATATTGCTGTAACCTCAGTGTTTGGAACAGTGCCTCACACAAAACACAAATTCAATAAATATTTGCTGAATGAATGAAGACCAGTTAGCATACACAAGCCAAAGTAATAACACCATTATCTGAGCAGGTCAGTAAAAAGTTCACCTTCAACAAGCCCTTTTGCCCCATAAAATTATAAACTTGCATAGGTGTGAGGCCCTAAAATGAATATTCACTTTTTAACAAAATAACATTAGGTACCCCCAAACTATAGATAACATACTGCAGTTTTTGATGAAAAGAGATGTGTGACAATATTTGGTGATCAAAACAACGTCTAAGAGTTGAGAAATTTACTTAATTTCATCTAAACCAATAACCAATGAAGATATCCCTAAGGAGGAGAGCCATCAAACATGGGTAGGCAGCATTAGTTTTTTCTTCATCTCAGATAAAAAATAGGCCAACGCAGGTTAAAAAAATTTACAAGTAAAAGAAACGAAGAAGTAGTTAAAATTCAGAAATCTTGCATGCTTAATAAGCCAGCTTCAATTCACAATCAATTCACATGTGACTACTATTTTGTACAATCAATTATCGTTATTCACAGCACTTATGTTCTATAAAGTCAGTAAGAACACTGAAGTAGGGAATACAAAACATTGCTCCTCAGAGAAATAAAGAGTTATGTTCTTGTGAGCCTCTGGTCATATTTTCATCCCCTGATGAATACATAACATTGTTTTATGTGTGTTTCTCTTTAAAGACATCTTAATTTAATATATACTGTTTTTTCATTAACATTGAACTCATGGTGAACAGCACCATAATTCAGGCCTAAATGAAACTTCTCTAACACATACATTTTCTCTCTGAGGCACATCACAGCCTTCTTATGTTTTAGGAACACTACACAGCTTTTAAGCACAACACTTAGGGACCATTTGAAAGAGTGAAATAGCAAAAAAATAAAAATAAAAAGAAGCACAAAAAAGTGAAAAATGTGGCACTAAATATACTATGCAGAATATGCTTATTTACAGTATGAGAGCTAAAATAAAAAGGCAGAGCATCATTTGTTTGACTTCAAATGGGAAGTGACTCAAATTTTTCACTGCTCTGCACATGTCCTAGAATAACCACAAAATCATGAGTACTGATTTGGGGGTTTACAAATAAATTTTAGCGTGTACTGAGTTCACAAATACAGAATCTTGAAATGATGAGGATTAAGTGTATTTATCATTCAATAGAAAACATAACTGCCCCTATAATAATACTTAATTCTTGTATTGAAACTTCCAGGCACATTGGGACAATTCCTCCCTCTCATATACCCCCAGATTATTCTGTTTTTCTTTAGAAGGCTTATAACTGCATTGTCACATTAGAATTATTTGTGTATATATATATATATATATATATCTCAAATCACTGTCAATTTTTTTTAAAAAAGCATGGATGATGGCTTATTAATCTTTAGCATAAGATATTGGTAGCTGAGTTAGATAATGTGGAAGACAAATATATATTTTAACTTCTTCTTCATCTTTAAATTGAGACTGTAAGCCTTATGAGAGCAAGGACCCATACTTACTACTATATCTTCTTTTCTGCCTTAGAAGGAGTTTAAGAACTTTTATTGAATGATTCATTACAAAAGATCCATAATTTTTGCATTATTATGAAGAACCATAGATATCAGGATATATAGAGTATGATTTAATGATGTATATTTTTAAACATAACTTATACAAGGATACTTCATTAGATTTCAAGTTCGCTAAATCAGGATACCAGGATATTTCTTAAATGGAAATTAATATTTGTTAGCTAAAGGTATCATGTTTTAGAATTGAGAGTCTATTTTGAATAGAGAAGTGTTGACCACATCATTTTCCACCTAAGATGTGTGGAAAATGACTCTGATACTGGGATTTAAAAAGGCAGATTTTAGTAAATACACTTTTATTTTCTGTAAACAAGGCAGCTACATATTGGTCACTACTCAAATAGCTTAAAAAAAAATTATACCCTATAACAAAAAAAGAACTCTCATTATTTTCTGGATCAAAATATTATGCCAGCAATCTTTTATAGATGAATCTTATGCCATAGTCTTTTGCACTGACTGATCATTGCAGTTGATCTATCTTTCCCTTGCCAAGGGAAAAGATTCCATTTAAAATGGTGAATAGGAAAACACAGGTGCAATGGAAGGGACAGGAGGATTGGAAAGTGGATCTTCATATCTACAGAAACTTAATCTCAAAATGCACTCTTCTTAGAGTGATTGATAACCTCAAATAATCTTATGAATGCAAGCCAGGTGCTTGCTTTACATTAATCTTATGCAGATATGCAAATCCAGAAAAAACACAGTAGATACATGCTTGTTCATTTCTGTAGATCCCCTTCCTTAATTATTAACTTCATAGATTCACTACCAGGCCAATCCTATAATCTGCCTTATCCCAAATCACTTGTCCCAGTCACATTTTTATACATAATATCTAAGCATGATAATGATTATGATAAAAGGTTTTAAAGATAGGTCCTTCCAAAATTTTATCATAAACTACAACCAGAATTAAGACAATGATATACTTCTTTAGCAGTTGTTGTCTTTCTCAGAATTTTGATAGAAGTAACTTCTTCTGAAGTACAGTTATATAAATTAAAAGAATTGCAATATAGTATATATATCAACTTGTCAAAGTAAAGGAGGTTAGGTCATTCTGCAATTAACTATGCCATTAAAAAACATTACAGAATAATTTAAAGTCTGTTAAAATGTGAATAACTGGACAAACTTCATGAAAAAATGATGTTAACTCATTTACAGCCTTAGTGGTAATGATGCTATAAAGTTGTCCATATGAATTAATCAGTTTTACTCTTTTACATGATAGAATCTTCCCTGTACTCACCATTGTTTTGCAAAAAGTTTTCCTGAGCAATAGGGGGTCTTGGCACAAAAAGTGGTTGTTAAATAAAAATTTATCACAGTATTGGGAAATAGCACCATTTTTTTAAAAGATAATATAAATTAATGAATACAACTATTTTATTTTTTATATTTCTCAGAAAGAAGACTATATATTATATATAAACCGTATATAATTGGTACGAGGCCATAAAAATCCGCTCTACATAAAGAACAGAAGGTTGCCAGGTTTTCAAAATTATATCACTTCAGATCATGAGGATTCAAAGTGGATTAGTACCTAGTCACTAAAATTGTGTATTTATATACTTTAACAAGGGTCATATCAGGCCCAATCTTATCAATCACAGTAATCGTGATATGTCAAGATTGACTTTAATATATTCAATTTGCATGAGATCCTTAACCCTTGAAAAAAGCTGTGAAAAAGGAATTTAAAAGCTATATTTACAACCTGAAACAAAAAATTCAAGCCAGAAAAATTATACTTGACTTCTGATACAGTGCTCAGAATCATGACTGAAACTCAAAGTCCCATTGGAAAACATTCCAAGAAGGCAAAAAACCTGTGTGATAGGAAAGAGGGGAAGGCTATGTGTCAAAGCCCAAGGCTTATGCCATCCAATACAATGGTACCATGACATGATTTTCCTTGGCTAAACAGTGTAAATCTCTCAGTGTTGGGGGGGGAGGGGAGGGAGGGAGGAGACAGAGAGAGGAAGGAAGGATGGGGGGGAGGAAGGAGGGAGGGAGGGAGAGAAGGAGGGAGGGAAGGATGGAAGGGAGGAATGGAGGAAGGGAGAGAGGGAGGAAGGGAGAGAAAGCCCAAAAGAGCTTTAGAAATGTGGCCAAAGTTGACTGACATAGCTGTAACATCGAAGAGAAAGCCTTGTTATATTTGTTGACTGGGTAGGATAAATTCAGGTAAGTAGTAGCATAAGTGTATAGTTGTGTTTAGGGTAGAATGCAGGAGAGTGACAGCATATTTGTAGAACATGATTTAAAGTAGAATACAGGTGAATGGTAGTGTATGTGTAAAGCCAGGTATAGGGTAGAATGAATGCAAATGATAGTGGAAGCAAAGAACCAAGGCTTTGGTCCTCATGGCTCACTAAATGGACTGTTCAGCTAACTTTGAGCATTCCAGTACACATGAAGAAAATGAAGGAGAATATGTGACAAATCAGAGGACATTTATTCAGTTCTTACTCAGTACGAGGCACTGTGTTCAGCTTTTTATCCTTGTTTGTCCATTAACAACAACAAAAAAGAAAAACAACCAATTTGTGAGGTATATAGATTTCACCATTCATAGATGAAGAAAACAAAGCTCAATGAGTTTAAATAACTGGCCCCAAATCTCATGATCAGTTAGTGGTGGCAGCAAGGCTCAAACCTAGACACAATCCCAGAGATCAAATTCTTGCCAGTGGAGTGTCTCATTCCATCCTCTTTCTGTGCAAAGGCAGAACAAACAGCCACATAGGCCAGGTCTTTTTGAGTAAATTCTTGGAATTCCAATTCCAGAAAAAGTGAATGGAATGAGAGCTGAATACCACTCTGAAACTTAGTCCTTCATTTTATTTTAGATTTTAGCCTTGGAATCTGGTATGAATTTAATAAATCCTAAAATTATAAGATATCCAGTTTTTGCATAGAATCCTTTCTAAAAAAAAATACAAAGCAGTAACCCAAAGTAATTAATTAAAAAGGAAGTTTTATCATTACTGGTGGGTCTCCAAGAAAATCCAAGAAATACAATGCATAAAGCAGAAAAACTCTTCTCAAATTCCCTTATCTACTTCTCAATTACACTGTGGAGCTTCTCAGACATAGAGCCCAGGTTTCTCCATCTCTAATCCCTGCAAGTTATTTCTCTCTTTCTTGTTCTTACTCTCTTTTTCCTCCTTTCCTCTTTTCTTTCTCTGTCTATTCTTTCTCTTAGACATAATGAATAATCAAAAACTTGTCAATCTCTAGTAGTCTAGTAGTTCAGTCATCTCCATTAGGAATTTTCACAAGAATGAATATATATATTTATGTAAATTATATAATTAAATTATACATTAAAATATCACACAACTCGGTATTTGAATCCTGGCTCTGCTACTTTTTATAGTGGCTATTACGTGTTTCTGGGCAGGATACTTAAACTTTTTTTTAAAGTCATGGTCTTCAAGGCTGTAAATCAGCTATAATTAACATACCTAAGAGGGTGGTTGAGAAGATTTTATTTAGATAATTATTTGAGAATAACTAGTATACTAGGTAATTAAATACAATATTTGTTGATTCCATTTGAGTTATTTATACTATTCTTTAGCATTTTCCTAAGCTAAGCTATTTTTTCAACCTCAATATTGCTGTTTCCTGATTTTTCCCTCTATTCTCTTTTTACTCCCCATAATTATATTATGTGCTATGCTCTAGGTGTCTGTGATAGAAAAATGATGCATAAGTCATAGAAATAGGGCAAGTCTCATAAGTAGTCATTGACAGATTACATTTTTAAAAACTCAACAAAAGGCTTTACTTAGTTGATAGAAATGTTTAGTTTCCAAAGCAGAATATAAAGTTAATATTTGTTACTAATTTTCTGAGCTCAATTCCTAAGAAGCTATTTTCAAGCTATATCTGTTGTATGTTAAAGAGTTATTTTCTACCAATTTAGCCTATTTCGACTTATAAAATCCTAAATTAAAGGCTATGTTGCATGGTCTGAGACACCACTCAAAATATAATTGTATAAAATATTTGATCCAACATTATTATACCCTTACTAAATTAAAAAATGGCACAATCTTGACTATTTAGGCTTCTATCCAAATAAACACAATGTCGGGATATAAATAGAATTTCTCTCTTGAGCTGTTTGAGTCACCCTGCAGTATGTCTGGTAGGATGGGCAAAGTGCTGCAAACAATAATGAAATTAATAAAACTGGAATTGTGTCCTGAACATTATGTTCTTGGCAGGAATTAAAGTGATGCTATCATAAAGGACACTGCTTCCAGAAATTAAATTGGAGGACACTACTGCATTCACATTTCCCTAGGAACAAAAGTAAACTTACATTTTAGATTATACGCATTATTTTGGGATTTTTTTTATGGGGGAGGTTAGGGCCAGCAGGGATTTTCTAAATATTCAGTATGCCTAAACACTCTTTATGCTCAATACTTTTTCCTCTTTGATCCTATAAAACTTAATTATGTTTTAGGCTACATTGTCTTGAGTCTTGTAAATTTAGGAATATTTATCTATCAAAAAACTTAATTCATAATGGATCATTTTTTTTGGCTGCAGCTTTTATTTGATGTGCATGAAAGCAGCTATAGCATTATTAGTGATTGGGCAAAGATCATCAAATGTCCATGACAATCCTTAAAAAAATGAGAGTCATTTTGATTGGTGAAAGACTGTCACTCTCCTAGGACAGTATTAACATTACAAGTTTTGTCCAAGACATCGTTACTACAATGATGTAATCTTATTTGGGTGTCACACATGGGATGTATATATTGCATAGCAGTCAGTGTCACAACCTAAAGAAAAATGTAGAAATTAATTTTTCTTAGCAGGTTTTCCATTTTGGAAAAAAATACTAATTAAATGAAATACAATCCTTTTATATATTCTGACAATAATGGTAAATTCATGATAAAGGCATTTAACAAAACCCACATATTTTAAATGCTGCTTGTTTTCCCTAGAATTTCAGTTATTTTCATAGATTGCCCTCTTGTGGTCATAGATGATTCTACTAACAACAAAATGAAAGTGTTTCATTGTATGTCTTGTCTTTTTCCATCTAGTAATTACTTTGAGGTTTATTAACAAGTGATATACTAAAATTCACTTTATAATACTTAGAGATGAAATTTCTATGAATATTTTTCAGTGTGCATTGGAAGCAAAGTCTTGATTTCTGAAAATCTAATATTGGCTATAATAAATTATTCAATAAATAAGTGTAATGGGGGTTGCTATGGTTATTTATTACTTTTAAATCCTGGGCATATTTATCCATAAAGCTTTAAAATGATTAATGTCATAAATAAAATTCTCATGATATTATTAATATAATTTGTAGGAGAAAGATAAATTTTAGGGTAAAATATTAAAATCTCAACAAATTTTTTTGATTATTATACTTAATCAACTGAGCACCTTTATTGTCAAAGAGGGAAAATGAAATAATACCACTGGAATCAGGCACTTAAGATGTTAAAAATTAATTGATTTTGGGTAAGCTATTTCAGCTTTCTAGGCCTCAGTTTGCTCTACTTTCCACCAGAAATGATTAACTGGCAATCAACAGCTCCTTTCTTACTTTTGACTTACTAAGACAAGGAGAATAGTAAAACACACACAATCTTTTTCAAATAACTCTTTTATTGTCCTTCTTTTCATATTAAGGCTTTATAATACCTAGGAGGTATAAAAGTAAATCACCATATTCATGACTCAATTCTCCTCATTCTTGCATTCTATGCGTCTATCTTTTATTATTTTCTGAATTACAGGTGCCCTCTTTCCTGCCTTTTGTGTGAATCATTTAGAATAATTCTTTTCAGTTTTCAATATTTGATTTTAAACGCTACTGATTTTTCCAGACTTTGATTTCTCAAATTGTCTTTTTCTGCTACCACAGCCTAATACTTGACCATATTATTCTCTGTGAATGTCTCTAGAAAGTAAGAGGAATTTTAACAAGTGAACTCACTATTTCATAATTACAGAAGGAACTTATCAAGTAATATCTTTTATAAGTGCTATTTCCAAAACCTAAATGGTAAACTGTCAATCCCAATGATAATATAATGGTTATTTAGATGCAACACATCAGCAGAAGCAGCATCACCACAGAGACTGACAAACAATGTAGTTTATCAAAATTTTTGAGAACTATTTTGTACTTGACATTATATTATCTACCTGACATTACCTCTACTTTTTTTTAACTCCACCTTAAATGATATTATTGCTAATTTTTTAGGTAAGGAACTGGGCATTGGAGAGATTAATTAATTTACCTGTTTACAAAGCCTAAATTCACAGTTATAGAGTAAAATTCAATAAGCCAAAGGCTTTCTGTTATGGGTATACCCCAGGTGTATGTATGTATGTATGTATGTATGTGTATGTGTATTTATGTATGTGTTTGTATAATCAAGAAAGCAGTAATCACAGGTAATGATAAATCACAGTTGTTTAACTTTTCATTTTTCCCCTTAGACGTCTTCAAATTATTCATAAGCCCTGCCTCTGCGCTCAGTTTCCTACAGTAAGTGTGTCTGTAGCCAACAATCAACTCCTTTTACCTTAGGTAGACAGCTTTTAGGACTTGATGCCTTACGGGAAAGTAAGCTGCATCCACCTCAGTCAGTCAGGTCTATTCTAGGCCACAAGATGTTTATCTTTTTTTTTTGAATATAGTTATGTCTTTCTTCTTGAATTCAATTTTTATATTTTATCAGTTGCTGTTTTGCATTTGGGACAGAGGAAGGCTTCAAAGCATAAACCCTTGGAGCCATCTTTACTAGAAATAATGTTCTCTGATACTTAACAGCTTGCTGACTTAGATAAATTAGCCTCTGTGAGTTTCAAATTCCTCAGTCTCCTCAATTTTGATGGTCATAGTCAATGTCCACTCACCTCATAATGAATTTACACAAGTTATCTATTGCAGTGCCTAAGAATTGTTGGAAATCAATAAATATCAATTACCTTCTCTATTTACAGAACAACAAGCAAGGGGAATAGGATTTACAAAGGGATTAGGGTTGACTAGAGGCAATGAAGGATAAGTCATTTTATATCTTAAAAAAATTTTTTTTTAATTTTTAATTTTTCTTTTTAAAGAAGCTTTAGATTACATAAATGTTACATTAAAAAATAAGGGATTCCCATATGTCCCACCCCGTTCCCCTCCCACACCCTCCCTGTATTAGTCATCCAAAGGGGTGCTAACGTGAAATACCAAAAATGGGTTGGTCTTTATAAAGGGTATTTATTTGGGGTAGAAGTCCACAGTTACCAGGCCATAAAGCATAAGTTTCTTCCCTCACCAAAGTCCATTGTCACGTGTTGGAGCAAGACAGCTGCCGACATTTGCCCAGGGTTCAGGCTTCTGGGGTTCCTCTCTTCCCGGGGCTGCGTTTCTCTCCGGG
>JAQZBX010001041.1:0-90454 GCA_029593785.1 Cabassous unicinctus | reverse complement strand
AAAAAAAAAAAAAAAAAGACTCACGCCCCACCTTGTAATTTAATAGCAATTATTGGGCTCTAGGCAGTTCCCTTACCCTTTCCCTCTCTACCTTCCTCCCTAGCAAGGTGTATTGGAATGAAAGGTGAAATAATGGATCAATGAACCTTGTTTAGTTCCACCATATTTTTCTGATGCACCTTTCCAACTTCAAAAGGTGTTCTAGGTACAGGCACAAAGTAATTATTATGAAGGATAGAATGCTATTTGAAGCTTGGTTTTCAAAGTTTCCTTTGGTATTGAGTATTCTGTTGACAAATTATTAACACAGGAGGATGAAGAGTAGGAGTTTTAGCAGAATATACAACCATATGTATGCCTAAGACAGTCTACTGCAGAAGCACAAACATTTTGTTCTTTCCAGGAGAAGGGAACAGTTAAGGACCAGCCACCTGAAAGTCCTGAAACCTCCGCCTAGTGATGAGGAATTATGAAACTTTGCCTGGCCTTCTTTGGGAAATTAGTTCATTCCCATTGCTCTGGAAATTTCTCTCCATTTATTGATAATTTTTGTCAGAATGGAGCAGGGAATAAGCAGTGGAGAAAATAACCCAAAATTAAAAACTGAAAAGCCTTTGGTTTTTATTGGAGAGGGTAGCAGAACAGAATCAGAAAGTAGAGTTGGAGAAACACAGGAAGAAAATAAATCCATGTACAATGTGAACTTATCATGGGACATGTTTTACTTTCTGGCTCACAATTATGCCCAGCACCTGGCATAGTGGCCATATTAGACACTCGATAAGCTTTGTTAAATGGATGGATGAATGGAGGAAAAAAGAAAGGAATGAAAGATAAAGTGAAGGAGGGAGCGAGGAAGGCAGGGAGGGAGGGAAGAAGGAAAACAGAAACTGGCAAGAACACAATTGAATTATTTGCCTTGTTCAGTAAAGTAAATCTGAGATTTTCAGAAGCAATGTTGTGGAATGACCCTTTTATATTTTAATTTATAATAAATAATAGGGTTGGAATGGACATTTGAAAGGGAAGCTTGGGGATTAATCTACAGATAACTTAGATGACTTTAAACAGTTGCATTCACTTTTCCAAAAGAAGGAAAGTGAATTGGAATCATTCATTCATGTGGACATTCACCCATAAAATTATAGGGATCCAATCAGTGATCCACTAATCCAAACCCTTAATTGAAGAAGTGGCAGTTCAGAGAAGTTCTCCAATGGCACTTCCAATGTACCTCTTTTAAGTTCAGATTGTCAAACATTTCTCTATTAGAAAAACAAGAGCTAAGATTTATTTAGCACTGATGATGTGTGTCTAATCCCACACACAAACACATATATATGATCTCATTTAATTCCCACTGGAACCCCAAGATATAGTACATACTTTAATTAGCCCAGGTTTATAGTTGAAGAAACTAAAGCATGGAAAAATTAAGTAGCCCATTTAATATGAAAATTTTGACCTTAAAAAGAAAAAGAATCCAGATATCAACGGAAAAGATTAAAAACCAGAGAGTACAGGTGTATGTTATTGGAAAAAAAGATAAGTAAATTCTTGAATTATATAGATTTGCTAGCACCCAAAGGGAAAAAGACAGTACTGATCATGTCTTTATCTCAGAAAGTCCTCAGTCACTGCTTATAGAGAACACAAAAAGGCACAGGGAGTGGTTTGTGAGGTAGATACAGATGGGAGTTGGGTTAAATTAGAGGACATACAGGTCAAAAAACAAAAAGGTAAGGAAACATATGGACTATGGTAGAATTTTTAGAATGTGAGAAATAGATGGAAAAGTGATGATAGCATACTTTAAGATTTTACGAACTGAAAGGGAATTATTAATATACAAAATTTTGGAATAGAGAAGTTTTATAACTAAGGTCTTTTGGCCAGTAGCACTACAAATCATAACCAGGAGGCCCTTATTAGGATATTGCTGTAATCAACGACTTTGTGTTTACAGCACAACAGACACAGACTAGGACTCTTTAGGTTATCCCATCTGGCCTCAACTTTCTTGATGTCCAACCTATCAACAAAGAACCCTCACTAGCTCAAAAACAATAGCATCCTTCCTTCACGTGGCTTTTACTTTCAACTGGTAATGTGCTCTGCCTGCTCTCTCCAGGGGAATGCAAAAATAAAAGTGCCAAGTGAAGAGTGATTCCTTCTAAATAATACGATCTCTCTTTCATGTACTTTCAGAAATCAGGCAGCCAAGCTACACTTGAGGGAAAGAAGATGCTCCAACAATGCCAGTGAGGCATATCACTTGATTTACAGGAGTCAGGACCTTAGCCTTTTAGTGTCCTATTGGGACTTCCTTGCAACTGAAAAGCCCATCAAGTTCAGAATCTGTACTTTTTTTTTTAGTCTAGCCACTGCATTACCTCAAAAATCATTTAGACTGTTCCATCTTTGTGAGGTTTTAATAGGCTTTTTTTTTTCTGTCCTGGAATTAGGATCTAGGGCTCAAACTTCAGGGCAAAGTGGGCCAAACAGACCCCTACCAGCCTACTAAAATCAATCCTGCACCCCAGCTTCAGTTTGTATAAGCAAAGTTCTGCCAGGAAGCAGTTCCCTCTGTTTTTTTTCTCATCACACACACAAACACTAAAGTAATAAAACATATTTTTAGTAACTGAAGGGTTTGGGATTCTCATATACAAAGCAAAGATAGTAAGATAATATATCTTCTGTCCCTAAAATTCTGGAAATGCCCAGGGCAAAACAGTCTCCTCTGATTCTGTGGTTTAATTGATCTTTCAAAGGACTCCATGAGGTTATCATAGGACTTATCTGGACAACTTTTGCAATAAACAATAAATGAAACCACCAAAGCACCTCCTAAGTTCTGTAGCTTTCTGGTTCCAAGGGAGAGTTTCACCTTTAAGTGTCAATGAAAACACAAATTCAAGTTCCAAGCCCAGATGGTTGGCTTTTCTTTCATAACTCCGAAGTACAACATTTTCATGGGAGCATACCGTTTGAGTGAGCTGTTCATTGTATTTCATTGCATTGGAGTTTTTGGAACAGTGCTTTGTTCCCATTTTCTTGGCAATGCACTTTTATGAGAATTGTTGCCTCAGCCTAGTCGAAGAGTAGGCCAGCAAAAATTAAAAGACCAAGTCGCAGACACGCAGGGCTACAATATTTTCTGTGAAAGGAATGAACCCAGGACCTCGCACGTGGGAAGCAGGCCCTCAACCAGTGAGCTACATCTGCTCCCCAGTGTGTTTTTGAGTATAATTCTTTTAATGTCAGTGCTGTAAATTTATTTCTAATGGCACCTACTTTTCAAGGATTCAGATCACTTATTTCCTTTAAATATAACCTATTTCATGAACAGAATAAATCCTAAATAAATGTCCAGGTCACCATCTGCTCTGCTGCAGCCCAATTCCAGTGATTCCATCACTTATCTAGGCTGCTGCGATAGCCTCCGCAGTCCCGCTTCTGCTCTTTCCCTTCACCAATCCTTTCCCCAAGCAGCAGTCATGGTGCCCTTATCGCTTTGGGCCCTTGTTTAAAATCCTATAAGGAACTCTCATTTTCCTTATGGTAAAATCCGAATTTAAAAATATGGCTTGCACCATTTTTCAAGACCTGCCTCTTCTCCAGCTTCCAATTGCATCAACCCCTCATGAATCCCCCATCACACCCACCCACTCTACTCAACCTCGCTGGTCATCTTTTGTTCTTCCAGTTCTCCAAAGGGCCTTTGCACATGGTCTTTTCTCTGTCTAGGATGCTCTTTTCCTTGCTGTTTTGCTAATTCCCATTTATTCTTTTTTTTTTTTGCTTCTTTTTTCTGTTTACTCTTCATACAACTTCTTAGTCTTCCTTGAGAAACTCATCTTAACTCTCTGCATCTTATTATTATCTTCCAAATTATCCTGAATTTTCCTTGAATAGCACTTCTATTTATAAATTAACTTTTTAAAATTTGTTCAGTATCTAATTCTTTTACTAGACAATAAAATCTATTAGGCTAAAGATTATGTCTATTCAATTTATGTCTGTGTTCTGAGTGCTTTCTCAATACCTGGTGTATTATAAATGCACAGTAAATATTTATTAAATAAGTGAACAAATAATCACATTAAAATATGTGACATAATTTATTTTCAATAATGCTTATGGTATATGCAATGCATTGTAGAACTATCAATTCAGTAAAAGGAAAAATCTTTTGAATGATTTTCAACTATCAGACACTTCATCCTTTCAGATTAAAAAATAATCACAACTTACAAGCTATGAAACCATTCATAAAATGGAAATCTCCCAATCAGCCAGGAGATTTGTCTACACAAAGCCCAACTCTCTTATATTTAAGACCTTGGTGCCTCTCTGTACAGAAAGGGATGGGGTCTCATGGGGATAATCTAATAGGGCCATATGGGATCTGTATGAGACTGAATCTGAAAGGAAAATGTAGGATGAGCATACATGGTTGGTTACATGCAGTTTCAGGAAGACAGCTTTAGCCAGGAACTAGGTGGAAACCCAGGGTTTAAATATAAATATCATGGCAGAGAATGTCAACATTGAGCAAACAAAGCCAAAAGAGGCCAGACAACATTCAGTAAATCTATTGGAATAGCATTTACTAGAGTAAAGTTAAAAAAAATAAAAGCAATAGCAAGATTGCAGGTCTTCTGTTGCAGTCTTGCAACTAGCAGGACTAAGTTCAGACTCCAAGAAAGGGACTCCAAAATCTGGGCTCTGGAGTTTTAAGCTCAGCACCGCCCTCCCCCCTCCCCATTGATGTGATCAGGGACTGGGACCAACATCAGTATCATGTGGCAGAACTTTGGTTCTAGCCTAATCCCACTGGCTAAGAATCATGATTGCAGCAATATCAGCTCCTACCTTGATTAGTCAGTGGGCTGGGAATAAGCCTTATGGATGCAATTTATATGATGTGTTGGTGGCTAAACTGATTCACCATTTCAGAATTCTTCCAGGATTGAGTGTCTTAAACACTTGACTGTAGATGGTTTCCATGGCATTAAACTGTAGGGAATCACTCTTGGGCAAGTTACCCCTTACCTCGTAGGGAGTGACCCTCGATAATCCTGTTTCTTTTCTTCTTCTTGGACACACAATCAGATTTTATTTCTCAGGCTCCTTGAGGTTATTTGTGGCCACATGACTAAGTTATGGCCAAAAGAATGTGGTCAGAAGTATTGTATGCAATTTCTAGGTCTGGCTTCTATAAACTCTTGGGCATTCTTCCCCCTTTCCTCATTATCTGCTGATTGTGGAGGATCTAGTGGAGAATTCCAGGGTCTTGAAAGGTAGAGGAGCCATATGATTGAAGGAGCCTGGACTTGGAATGAGTGTACTGAGTCCCATACTAACACACATTGAACTTAATATGAGCAAGAAATAAGCTTATTAAACCTTTGAGATTTGGGGCAGTTGCATATTACAGCAGCTAATGTTACATACCTTGTTTAATACACATATAAAGTAAGAATCAAGTAGTCAAAGATACATAGAGAGCTAGATAGAATATAAAACACATGAGAGATCACTTTTTGCAGATTCTACTGGACAAAAAAGTGGTGCGTCAATTGCTCATTTATGAATTTTATACCCTCAATTCTAAAACTAAGGTTGTACATTTTGACATTAAAAATCTACTAACGTATCCTGATCTATTTAATGGAATAGTATAGTAAAACACCCATTCTTTCCTCACTTTTCTCTCCCCAGTACCTTACCTAATGTCTTACCCTTTCCAAAGCCTGGTCAATGATATTTGCAAACAGTCCTGGGTGAGTACATTAGGCTAACATTGATTAAACCTCTACTCTGTGCTGGCATTGCTAAGCACTGAGACTGCAAAAATGCAGTAAATATGTTCACTGCCTTCAAGGATTTGAGAGCCTAGTGTGAGATACAGATGTGTAAAAAAAGCATGTACTAAAATTGATATACATACAAGGCAAAAAGGGGGAAATGATCAATTTCCTTGAGGGTCCAGGATATGCTGTTGTCTTAGAAGGCTGCAGAGAATATGAAATATCTGACCCAGTTGGGGAAAAATGTGCATATGTTTCTGGAGACTAGAAGGGCCTTGGAAAGAGAGGAAATGACATGGACAAATGCACAGAGATCAGAGATGCAAAGCTCACATTTTTTAGGGAATGAAAAATTTTTGTGTATAGATAGAGATTAAGGTGTAAATACTGATAGGAAGCAGCAGAAGATCTTGCTCTTTTAGTTCATTGGCTTCCTTATCTCCCATGAGCTTGTCTTCCACCTCATCTCAGCCAATGATTTCCATGGTTACACCTCAAAATTGTCATCAGAAGTAATGTGCCAATTCTGAAATCTCTACTGCAAGCCTCTAGCTGTCAGATTACTACTCCATAACTTTTCAGATTACCTACTAAGTGCTCTGACTCCAGCAATTCTTTATCTTCATTAAGACCTTAAATCCAAAGTTCCCTTCCCTCATTATCAATCACCTCCCTCATGTTCTCACTTCCCTACTTACCAAGTTTAGATTTTATCATTTATCATTATAGTCTGCCCTTTGCTAGCAGCCTAACCTTGCTTGTACTTCTTTCCCTTGATTATACTCACCTGGAAGAATCCCAGGCTTATTTTAACCCAACCGTTCTACTTCACATCTGTATTCCAAAGTTGAACATAGTAGGAAACACACACACTGTACACGCACACACACACAGCTGTGCAGATTGATTATAAATAATCAGGGATTTTACTGCGTAAAACTCTTATTACATTTCCCTAGTCAATTCTGCCTTCTGTCATGATTCCTACCTTCTCCTTTCTCATCAAACCTTCTACATTTCCTCTCCCCACTGACCCTCAAAAGATAATTTTGGGTCAAACTTCATTGGTAAAATACAACCGGAGGAGATTCATTTTTTCTCTGCCCCATCCACCATTCTACTTACACCAGTTTCTATATGCAAAATGAATTTGCCTTTGTCAAAAGCAAACCCTTCACTTGTACTGAGGATCTTCTATCCCTGAATTCTTTAAGGACTCTATAGTTAATGCTCTGCACTCATTCCTTATCTCTCCTGCATTATCAGTTTCTCTTCTTTACTTAGTCATTCTTGTTAAGATGTAAATTTGCAGCAGAACTTTCCTTGATCCCCTATTCCATTGAGCTAATGACTCCACACAGTGCTTAGTTTTATAGTAAAAAGAATGATCTCTATTTATCATCTTCATATTTTGGCCTTATATTCATTCTTTTCCTAACCTGACCCAACTGAACTTCCATCCACAATACTCTTCGGAGTGTGAGCATTGAGTATTGCAATGCTAAAGTCTATGTCTTAATCATGCTTGTCTTTTAGTAAAATTCAGCAAAGTTGACCATTCTCTCCTTGGAATTCACTCTTGGCTTCCATAAAACCCTACTTTCCTGTTTATTTTTTATCATACTGCCTTGCCAATAATTCTTGGTTTCTTTGACTTTTATCTCCATCTTTTCTTTGCCTCTAAGTGTGAGGTGCTTTGGGACTTGCACTGGGCACTTTTCTCTATTTATATACCCTTCCCAGGTGATTTCATTCACTCCTTATGGGTTTTGAATGTCATATAAATACTTAGTAGTGCATAACACATAGCTACAACTCTAACATTTTCCTGGAAGTTCAAACGTATATATTCACTTACTTAATATTTCCAAAATCTAGAAGTTTTGAATGATTCTTCTCATATTTTCTCCCCATAACCAGCCCAGCAGCAAGATTTATTTACTCCACCTTCAAAACCTATTTCAAGACTAAACATTTCTTTCCAATTCAATGACTACTACCATATTAATCTTTTCACCATCTTCTTGTACCTGAAATACCATTATAGCTGTCCAACTCACCTCCCTGCTACCATTTTGCACCATAGTTGCCATAATGATCTTTTCAGAAAACAAATTAAATTGTTCCTTGAAACTTTCTGGTGGTTTCCTCCCTATTCAATTCAAAGTAAAATCCAAATTCCTTAGTGCGCTTGTAAAACCTCATGATCTGTCTCCTGCTTATTTCTGATATTTTACCTATCTCTGGCTCACTCTTACCTTATTGTCTTTACTTCCATTTCTCAAACGTGGCAAGTTTGGCCATGCTATAGGACCTTTGCAATGCAGTTCCCTCCACTAGCAATGTTCTTTCTAAAACTTTTGAGTCCTTCCATTTATTCAGGTATTAAATTAAACATCACTTTCTGTTTGATAAATTCCCTAAATATCAACCTCAATATAGAGCAGCCGTCTAGTTAATCTCAATTCCATTATTCTATTTTTTATATAGAACTTACCACTTTGTGTGTTTATTTGTTTTCTCCCTGACTTAGAATGTAAGCTTCATTAGTGTTAGAAGCTTTCCTGTCATGTCCTTTTACTATCTCCGATGTCTAAAATACTGACTAGTGATACTCAGTAAATATTTGTCGGATGAATAAATAAAACTGGGTCAGTTAACTTTGTTCCTACTCAGCTGACAGTGGAGATCTAACATCAGGCTGAGGAAGTTAGACTTTATCCTGTAGATGGTGGGAGTTCAAAAGAGTTGTAATCAGGGTAATGACATCATAAGAATTGTATTCAAAAATATACTCTGAAAGTTGAATGGAAGATAGATGGAAGAATGCAAAGCTGGATGCATGGCAATTAGTTAGAAGATGATAATAATAAACTAGGCAGAAGACTAAACAATGACACTATCAGTGAAAAGAAGAAGTAGGGAGTAAAGAGAGCCACTAAGGAAGGAGTAATGATAGGATTAAAGGGTCAGTTGAATGTGGTGAGTAATGAAGAGTGAAAAAAGTAAAATGGATTCCAAGTTTTTGCTGGGATAATTATGGAATAAGAATGTTGAGTGAAAAGAAGACTTGGGAGAAAAAATAATGAGTTCTGCCTGGACAGCGTAGGTTAAAAGTGCTTGTAAGACATGTAGCTTGAGATGGCAAGAGGCAGTTGAATATATGTGTAACTGAGAAAATAGATCAGAACTAGAGGTAAAATTAGTGAGTCATCTGCATATAGATGGTAGTGAAGGACTGGGCAGTCAACCAGAAAGAATAAGAATATTGAAAAGAGAAGAATAACAAGAGTACCTGAGAACCTTTTTTAAATTAGACACTGTTGTTGTTGCTTATTGTGGCCCTCAGATATAGCATGCTTGAAAAAAGCTTGAGAACCACTGGGCTTGGAATGATCATGAAGATCAAGGAAATAACCCTGGAAAAGGAAACAATGTTAAGAGTTGAGCCACAAAGAGGAGCTTGGAAAGGAAATTGAGACATATCACTGCAAGATATAGGAGAATAAAAAATGCAAAATAAAAAAACAGAGAATGAAAATGTTACTTAAGTGAGGGAACTTAAAAGGTTCAAGAAAGCAATCATGGTCAACAGTATTAGATACTGATAAGACAAGCAAGACCAACACTTAGAGATTACCATTGAATTTGACAATTGGCAGGCCCTTTAAGATCCTGATGAGAGCAGCCCCATTGTATGGTGAATTTATGAGCAAATGGAAAGTGAGGAACCAAAGATTATGGATGTTGATAACTCTTTTAAGAAGTTTGGGTTGTGAAAAGCATGAGTGATAAGGCAGTAAGGACATAAGGCTGATGAAGTTGTTGTTTTCTCCTATCATTTTTAGATGAAGTTGAAAGGAATGAAGCTCAGTGGAGAAAAAGAGTTTGAGAATCCATGGGAGAGAATGATAAGGGATGATATGGAGGAGTCTGGCAGCAGCATCAAACCCCATCACTTAGAGCATTACCTAAAAGTGTAGGCATCCAATTAAAAGTTTTAAACTACATGTTGAAGGGATCACATTTTTATTTAAGACAAATCACTATAGAGTATCATGGCAAATGGTTTAGGAAAGGGCAAACTCATGACAGAAAACCAGTTAGAAAGCTGTTGTGGTAATATAAATGAAAAACAATGAACTAGGCCAGGGGAGTGAGAGAAGAGTAGAGATGGAAATGAACAAATAGTTGGGATGGAAAAATCAATATTAACTTTTGATGGATTGGAGGTAGAAAATGATAAAGTAGAAGCTGCTTAGAGACCTCCAGGTTTCTAAACTGAGTGATTGGGTTTATGATGTTACCATTAATCAAAACAAAAAGTAATGGAAGAGGAGCCAAAGTGGAGGAAAAATAATTAATTCAGGTTGAGACACATTGAAACTGTGGTTAAAAAGAATTTTGCAGATAAATGTTCAAAAAAATATGGGGAAGGAGCTCAACAGAAAGAGCTAGGGTAGTTACGCATATTGGAGATTCCTTGGTAAACAGTTCTGTGATAAGTCATAGTCTTAGATAAGAGGCATCTAGAGTGAAAAGAGAAGCAAATACTGGAGCAAAATTATGGGGATTTATTTGAAGAGCAGCTAAAGAAAAAGGCATCTATAAAGAAGACTGAAATGCCATGATAAAACAGGTAGAACAGAAGCTAAGAAAGATAAGAATCATAAAAAAATCATAAAGTTTAAAAGCCAATGTACCTGACACAGATTCAATAGTCAGTGAGTACTTGCTATGTTCAACTGATTTGATGATATAAAGTGGAATGAAGAAGGAGCAATAAAACCAAGACAATCAATTTAGATATGAGTTTGGAAATGTCCATTCAGCATATTGGAGATCACTGGGTATTTCATTAAAGAGTTTTAAAAAAAATTGTGGTGAGATCAAAACAAAATTTCAATGCATTAAAATGGAAAGAACTGTGGGAAATTTAAGGCAAAATCATCAAATAATCATTTTGGACATTTTCTGAAATCTTGTGCTTTACTTACCCTTGAAATAATTTATGTGGACTCATTAGTAAATATTCAGGATTTCTTAGACAATTCATCATAAAGTGACTTTCATGTCTTCTACATTTCTCTAAAGAACATTTCATGAGTAGATCAGTGGAAGATGGAGAAGGGTACTAACACAAGTCTACTGTGATGGACTCATGTAAGTCTGCCTTATCAGACACTGAGCATTGCCAGATCACTTTGGACTCATGTTTAAATTGATTTTATTAAATAACTATAGCTAACATTGATGGGGGACTTATTTCTTGGCAGTAATGTCCTCAGTATTCTATGTAAATTATCTCATTTAATCTTCCCATCACTTATACAGTGAGTACTTATATTATTTTTATATTATAAATGATGAATCTAAGGTACAGAGAGGTAGAGAAATCCTCTCCCAGTGACCCAGCAGATAAGTGATAGAGTTAGGTTTTGCCATATAGTCTACAATTGCACCTGTGATCTTAACCATGCTCCTCACTTTCTCATGTAATTTTATTCATTCCCTTGTGCATTTTTTTTTTGTTACATAAGAAGATGTTACATAGAAAAATGAATAAATTAAGTTAGGAAGAAAAGCAAACCTATACATTCAATTTCAACACCCAATAGAAGGCAATCAAAAACAACCAAGTGGTTAATTTTGCCAAGACAAATTAAGGCTCTGAAAATCTCTTGCATTGTGCCTGGCCAAATTCATTTGTACATTTGTTGGGAACATTGCTCTGTTAGAAGTTTCCAAACCAAGTAATTGCATGCACCAGGACTTATCTTGGTGTTCAGATTAGTAATTTTTTTTTCAAAATTGAATTCCTTATATTTTTGCAAATAATTACAGATTATTTGAAACATTTTTTTTTTTTTTTAGCACTTTTTGCTTAAGTTCCAAAATTCCATTCCTGCCTTACCTTAGATCAGACTATTTAATATCTTGGGATACTCATTTGATTGTAGGATCTTATTTGACCATGCCTTTTAGTATTTACTGAGAAATATTTAACCAGCATCTTCTAAATATTTGTCATTCAGATATAGTGATAACAGTAGGATAATTAGACAAGAGTAGAGTAATTACTCACAGTGATACACAATCCACACAGCTACATGCAGATATTTTTTAAAGTTCCATTGATCATTTAATCTGTAACCCTGGTAAATCCTTTGTAAGAAAAAACAGAGGGAATGGGAATGTCCTTGGAAAGGGTGGATTTTTGCCCTTGTCTTACTAGTTGCTATTTCATTGTATAATATGTTTTATTTTATATCTATCCATCTAGCTATGTATCATCATCATCTACCTATCAAATACTTCCAAATACTACATGAGATAGAGAAAGCAGAATGTTTAGGTATGCGGTTCCAGCTTTATCTATCCATTCAGAAATAAAACTGCTCCAGAATCATTACAACTTGCACTGTGTGCTGGGACTGATTAGGTGCAGATGATGTATGATAGAATCAGGCAGTTGTCTCAGGTTTCTACCAGTCACAACGACTGTCAGACTGAGAGTTATAGCTGACATGCTCCACTGTAGTTCCAAGAATGGACCTGCTACTGATTGTTCATGGTTTTGAATGTGTAGTCATAACCATAACCAGTCATAACCTCAAATCTTCAAGTCAATATTAAGAAAATACCAGACATTCTTGTTCCTGAAAGTGTTAGAAAATTCCAAATCTAAACCCAGAGATGAAATGTGCTTATAGAATATTTTTATACCTTTTAATTTCTACTTCCTTCACAGAGCCTCCTCTTATTCCCTATAGGAAAGGCAATGGTAAGTGAGTCTCAAACTCCATTTCATTTTCTTTCTAGGAACACAGGAGGGCTACATTTTGCAATTTTACTCCCTTTATTGAGTTCTGGCCAATAAGATGCATAAGGAATATAAGGTTAAGAAAGTATTTTACATTACAAAGTTTTAAGTGAAATGTTCCTTTTATCTTCAGAAACAATGTTTAGGATAATATGTGTAACCTAACATATGCTTTATAAAAGGAGATAATTGGTCCAATTTGGGAGCCAAGGTATTTCCAATCTTTTAAAAATAGGCTTATTTTTTTATTTCATATTTAATATTTTCTACTAAAATTATATTTCAAACTCCAATATATAGACTATATTCTAAAAGTTTTAAAACATAGCTGTTCATGTTTGGAATGATGACATGGGGCCTCCCCATAAGCTCAGAGAACTCAGAGACAGAGAACATTGAGTTGGGAAAGGAAACCAAAGCATAGGTACTTCTTAAGGTCAAAGAATATAAAAGTTTTTGTTTTGTATTGTGTTGTTTTACTCTAACAGATGGAACTCAATAGAAGAAGGGCCATGATAACTGAGGAGGCACCCAAGGGCAGACAGACAATAGATTTTACACATAAAACAACTGTCTGGGTCTAGGTTGATCCTGGGTCCCACACCTCATTCAGCTCTTCTTCTGGAGCCTGGCATGCTCTAGGCCAGGCAGATGGCTATCATTTCCATTCTGGAGCCCATGGGACAGCATTTTATTGACCTGGTGCTGGGCAGCAGAAGGAAGTGTGTCAGCAAGGCATGTGGGGGATGGCTGTTGACAAAATGTAGGAATTAGATGAATAACAGTTGTTTTCAGTGGGCTGACCCTATGCCTGAGGGTGGCTGGGGGCCAGGCCTACATGTAAAAGAGCCAAAAACCACCTCTCAGATACTGTTCTTTTCTCTTTTCTCATTCCCATGCAACACACAACATTTTAAAACTTTCTTCTTCAAAAATAAATATGAATTAGCTATGTAAAAATATGATGTACAATTTCTCTGAAACTAATTCTAATCATTACATTGCTGGTCTTATATCTCTTTCCTTTCTTGTGGAAAGAAAACCTCAACTTCCCGTTGGGAACCCATTTGTTCCATTTTTTTTAGAGTCAGTTTTTGCTTGGGGTGCATATGCTGGCATGGGCACAGCACCCAAGCCTGGCCAATCAGAGCTCCAAATTTCCCTTAGACTCAGCAAGTACTTCATACGTACCAAGTTGTTCCAATCATGGTGAATATGTGTTTTTGTGTTTATAGCTAGTGGGAATAGATGTTCTCTTATTCTGTTGGACTTAAAATCGGGACAATGGGGATAAAGAGTTGCTGCTAGCTTCTTCCTACCACCTGGAGCCTAAGGATGAAGCCAACAGTTGCAGGAGAGCACACACAATCTAAGCCAAAAGAGAGAGAAATCTAGTCTAATTAACATCACTTTAACCCCTGTTTCAATTACATGAGGCAATAAATGATTATTTTTTGTAGTGGCATTATATTTTCTTGCAGTTGATTGAAAGCTGAATGAGTAGGATATGTCTCTCATTTTGAAGAAAAAAATACTATTTTAGCAGTGCAGTAAAGATCTTGAAATTCTAATGGCACATTTTTTGGAATTTATCAGGAACATTTTACCAGGTCTTTTTGAAATGAAAAATAAAGTGAACTAGCAAATAACAAAGATGCTTTGTTTTTTAAATCAAACCTTGGCATGTAGTGGATACATATCAGTGGATAGGTCAGTACATAGAACTAATGCTAAGGCCAGGAAATTGCTTTGCCATACTCAAGGACAATTTTCACCATCTTGCCTGTTTTGAAAATAAATACGCAATTGGTAAAAAGGAAACTGGATAAAAGAATAAAGGTGAATCAACTTCTGTCATACCAGAGAGTTGGTCAAGTCATCACTCCTAGAAGAGTAGACATGGGACATTACAAGATTTGATCTATGGCAATTAAGTTTAATCACAACTCCATGATCCACTCATGGGCACATGTGCTGTTATCAGCGCAATTGTTACAGAAACAATAGTCTTAAACTTCCCCTGTAATGGGTTAGATAAACATTTTAGGGCTTGTGGGCCATATTCTTGCAGTTGCAAATTCTCAACTCTGCCACCATAGTGTGAAGGCAGCCATAGAATATATGTCAATGACTGTGCATGGCTGTGTTCCAAATATATGTATTTAAGGACACTGAGATTTGAATTTGATAAATTTCTTGCAGGTTATGAGCTACTATTTGTGACAGTTTGAATTTGGCTAAAAAAAAAAAGGATTATGTTTTTGAACTAATCCATTCCATGGGTGTGAGACCCTTTGATTACATTAGATTTGGCTGAGGGACCTTGAATAGATCACTTAATTAGATGGCTTTTGATTGGACTACATCAGTGAGGCATGACTCTGGTTGAGTCTCTGCCTTCTTACTAGAGTCTTATATAAACGGAGACACAGAAAGAAAGAAGACACAAAGAAAAGGGAGTTCTGCCGTTTTGACCAGGCCATGTGAGAAAGAGAGCTCACAGATTGCTAGCAGCCAAAGCTGAGACTCAAAGCCCCCATAGGCTGGGCCTACAGAGCAGCTCAAGGCTGAAGAGATGAGCCATATGCCTGATGGTCCACAGCTGAGCTCCAAGAGAGGGTGAGCCTTGAGGGGAAGTCAGGGACTTTGGCAGAGATCAGCTGCCATCTTGCTTCAGCATGTGGCAGGACACCAAAATCACCAGTAGCTGACTTTGGTGAGAGCATCTCTGATGGTGCCTTGATTTGGACATTTGCGTAGACTTGGAACTGTAAGCTTTTACCATTAATAAATTTCCCATTATAAAAGTCAGCCATTTCTGGTACTCTCAATTGGCAGCCCTGTGGCAAAATAAGACTCTATCCTTCTTTTGATTTTTTTCAACCAGATCTAAACTTTCTTACCTTACATACAGAGGCAGGAGATGGGCTGGATTTTGCCTGCCAGCTGTAGCTTGGCCACTTTGAACATTAAAAATCTGTCCAACCGTTTAGGAGGTTAAAGTGTATTGAGGTTTAATAGACTTTCAACTGACTTGGGATTTTGATGTGACTGTCCCACCTCGTCTCCATAGACTAAAGTGTCTTTTTCCTCCCCTCCCCTCCCCTCCCTTCATCTCCCCTCTTCTTTTCTTTCCTTTCCTTTCCTTCCCATATATGGCTATTTTTCTTATATCTTATTTTTACTACTTTGTTAATCGAAAAATTGTTTGGAAATGGCCTATTTATAGTATTAAAATTCAGTTTAACTTTCATTTCTACATTTTTGCTGACTCAAAAGGAGGATTATTTCCTTTTTTAATCTCACCTGAAAGGAATAAATGATTAGTGTAAATTGATGAAGATGGAAGGTACTTTGGGTATTGTTAGACATATAGTATTAGACTCAATCTAGACAATAGGTATCAAGAGCTCTCAGTCATTTTTCAATGTTTTAAAACTGTATTTAAGAAGAGAATTGACCCAAATATTAAAAGATGTTGAAAATGTACAAAAGTAGGAAGAATGTCAAGAAGATAGTATCTATTTGTGTTAGTGGGTAAGTATTTGAGAAAGGTACAAAACCTTCTCAAAGGGGTTTTGTATTTGTATTTGTAAGTATTTGAGAAAGGGGACTTTTCTTATGTGTGTTCAAAAAAAGGAACATTCTTTTGGTAAATATCTGAACAAATAACAAGGGAATATTTTATTGGTGGCAGCTACGTTTCTTACAACATCAAGAAATATGGATTAGTTTTGAAAAGCAGAATTGGCCTCAAAGAGGATCATTAGAAATGGTTTTACCTACAAAGCTTCCAAAAGGGTCTTGTCTGTCTCCCAACTTTCAGGGCTAGAGCAGGGGCTGTGCTACAAACTTTATCCTCTAATGCAATCCCCATGTTGGTAAACAAGGTTAGAGTTCAAATTTCAAAAGATTTACTGCTTAAAAAAAAAGTAGAACCAAATGAAAACAAATTGCTTTTGAAAATGACAAACAGAAACATCTCCTAAGTTAAATTTACCTTTGGATTTAAGGCAGAAGATGCCAGGCAAAGCACAACTGCACATTCAATCAAAGAAGTCATTGTTTCATAAGCTGGGAAGCCCACATTCTTGACATTCCTCTTTAAGATACACAAGACCCTTGAGGCACCTTTTTGTCATCTCCAACCTTAGATGTATTTTAAATAAAACGGAGAGCTCTTTAAACTGCAAAGCACACCACTAGAAAGAATATTTATCTTTAAACAGATAATATTCCAAGATGTATGTCCTCCATAAGAGAATAAGGCTTCTATTTATATTTATATTTGAAATGATAAAAAATGAATCTCCAGAATTTCTGATATGATGAGAAATTGCTTACAATTTCAAAAAATAAATCTAGAAAATTTTGATTTCTTATTTATTTTAAGAAAGAATTGAAAAAATTCTTTCAGCATCAAAAAGCAAGCAAATAAAAAAGTAAGAAAAAAGCCTTTTGAATTCATTTTTTTAAAAAATGAAATAGGTGAAAAATAATTGCTTTGAGAGATGACACTGACATACAAGGTATGCGTGGGATTTATTAAACTTCACTTCAATGTGTAATAAGTCCCTAACATATGTAGAACTCAGGGACGTACAACCTCATGTGAGCCCTCAGCTATTTGAGAAACACAGACATAAAGGTGGAAAATTATATAAAAATAGAACATGGCAATTATAAGTCAAATAAATGGTACTGCAAAGGGCAATAGGAATCCAGAGAAGGGAATCCACACGGGCTGCACAGTTAAATAAAATATTGCTGAAGCCATGGGTGTGAGCCAGACCAGACGTGTGGGTGTGTTCCCAGTGCACAGGAGTGAAATGAAGTCTTTCCTGCCCAGAGCAAACCTGGTAACTGCACAGCCTGATCAAGGATCTGTGACTAAAGGAAATTAGGTGGAGTAAGAGTTTTGTGTACCTGAGGAAAGAGACAGAAGTTAATATAACCTTATACTGAACACACAGGACTCAAGATATAACCTTAAAGATATTAACTATTGAATTTTGTATCCTACTGTCCCCTTAAAATTCAGTGGGGAATTTCTTCCGCTGAACCCTGTTGTCTTTGGGCTGTGAGAAGGTGACTCTGCTAATAAGAGGGCTTCTGGATCCTTGAAGTCACCAAACAAATTCCTGATTCAGAAATTAGAACGTCCAGTTTCATTTAATATGCTAAACTCCTAACTCCGCTTAAAGTTAAATTTTCTTGCTTCTTCCAGCTGGAGCCTGAGGTTGACAGCAAGCCAAGGAAGAGGGAAGAGGCCTCCACTTCCCTCTTCCCTCCCTCCTTCCCTCCCTCTTTCCCAGTTTGCTGAGAATGGTTGCTGAGTCCTCCCACCCCAGGGGTCGGGGTGGATTAGGAACCCAGAGCTGGAGAAAAGATAAGAGACAGGTCTTCCTGAACTAGTGCTATTGTAAAATGGCTTTGTGCTTTCTGGGCCTGGCAGGTATTTCAAGCTGCTTTTTGCCCTGCAGGAATCTACCTGAGTTATTTAGATTCTCACAGGGAATACCTGAGTGTACTGCTGTGATGTAGGCTACCACCTTCCACCTGGCCCCTGGTGACTGTCCAACCCTCACAAACTCCCTGCTCAGGATATTCATTTGGAGGGAGGTGTGGGGGGTGAGGGGGAGACGGGAAGATGGGGGTGGGGAGGGGCAAAGTTTCTAATCCTTGAGTGGAGTGGCAATGCTGGAGCCCAAAAGGGACCCTAGGAAAGGTCATAGTTCATAGGTCTATGTTAAGCTTCCATCTGTAAGTATGTTATATGTTTGGAATATGTAGTAATATTTGACATATTTAAAAACAGTACCATTGTTTTCAGATATTATTGTTGTAGTTAGACTTTCAAAGTAGAAAAACAATTCTGGGAAATTGACTGGACTCATTATCATGACCCATGGAGACTGTCTGCGTCACACACACACAAACCTTGGAGGAGCAGTGTCAGTGGCTTGGTCTAAATGATTCAAATCTACGCAACGCAGGAGTGCTTCAGTTGTTCGTGCCATGGACTCTGCAGTCTGGTGAAGCCTATAGACCCCCTTGTCAGAAAAATATTTTTAAATGAACATAATAAAATACAAACTGTCCCAAAGGAAGTCAATTAAATTGAAGCGCAGTTCTCAAATTATGAAAAAGTGATATAATAATGGATGTGTTTCTTTATTACTATTATATAACAAGAGCTAGTGGCAGGACCAAAACTATTATATTGTTGAAGTAGTGATGGAGTGTAAAAGGTATTTCACAGTATCTGCTACCACTAAAATGTGACATGTTGATATCTGTGATTTATGTTGGTGGCGGTCGTAAGTATTGCAAATGCTACTGAGGCTTGTTTCCTAAATTCCTGGTGAAATAAAGTGCTAGATTTCGGGTTAGAGAATAGGGGAAATAAAGGTTTCTGAAATTTCATCCCTGACCTAAAGTAATGTTTGCATATTGTCACTCCCTGGTTCTGTGAAGTATTGCTAGTTGCTTTATGGAGGAGGTTTAGCCCATTTAATTCAATGAATGATCTACCCTTTCCTTGCTTCATTCCTTCTAGTGACTTCTCCCATCCTGCTTTTCCCGTGGTAGATTGCCACACCCCATTTACTGGGCCCAAGTCAGCCTGTGAGCCCCAGCTTCTAAAACTATTACCATTTTGCGGAATGGCAGTTTATTTTTTTCTTAGAATTGTCCTGCACATCGGAGCACTCATCCACACTGGATATGACTTTTGGAACTGCAGGAAAGAGCCTATCAGCACCCACACTTTTCCTTTTGCCTAATAAGATGATGTTGGCCTCAAAAGTAAAACCCCTCCTTCCCTCCTGAGGGGCCTTCTTTGCCTCTTCAGCAGTGTGAAATGACCCAGGGAAACACTTAATAAGTAGATGTCAGCCACAGAGTAAGCAGGAAAAAAATGATGAATGGACCACTAGGCAACCCTATCAGAGCACAGTTTGGCCTTGCACTTTGCATTAGATTCTATAGCTTTTCTGTGTTAAATATCATCAGGGATTCCCAAGTAGTTTCAGCCCGAGGCTATTACTTCTAATAATTGAGACTGATGAAAGGTCGTGGTATTTTTACAGCTTAGCTGTGACACACAATATATCACTTTGCTCCTGTCAAAGAAAATATTATACACTTCATTGGCAAAAGGTTTGATCCTCAGCTTTCCTCCCCACGCTGTCTACCATGTATTTCCTTGGGTTTACCGATAAATTTCATATTTAGAATGTTCCAGAAAATTGCCTGGTGCTAGAATGAGATCGCTCAGGTATAAAGCAAATATTTCAGGACCATTAGGAAATTAATTACGTGAAATGATGGACATGTTGCAACCAGAAGGGAAGTGTTACATGCAGCCTGGCTTGTTTGAATACAGCGCCACAGTTCCCTTGTGAAAAGGTGCTTATTGTAGTGAAATAGGGAAAATCATTCGGGATGAATATCAACTGTTTAGAAAATTATTCATTCAAGGGGTTTCAACTCTGTGGTGCTTAATTTATTTTCTAATTATGCTTAAAATACAGGTAGTTTCTGAGTCTTTACGTAAAAGCTGGCACTCTGGCTCAAGATGTCTTGGAGCCTTTTTCCAATCTGCTAAATAGTCTATTATTAAGGGGGAGAGATAGAGTAAATCAGTGCTAAAAATAACAGGCTATTTATTATAAAGAAAATAGCACATACTATAACCCAAGAAATCTGTCTAAAGATGTATTCAGGGGATAACTCAGAGTATCCATTTCTATATCAATTGAACTATTCATATGCAAAATGGAAATATGTGACCTAAGCCTGCCACCAAAGAATCCCCCCAAAGTCTTAAAAATGACAAGCAAGTTTGAAAATAAAGATATAAGTGGAAATAAAATTTTAAAATGAGAAATATTGAGTTTAATAATTCCTAGAATTATTTATTTACAAAAATGTGAAATACCTGAAAACTTTAATTTAAAAAAGCAGAATTAGAAGAAAAACAAAAACTTAATCTGTATAACAATACATAGAATGCTATAATAAAAGCTTCCATTTCCTGTTATGATGGTGAACTTGGATGGGCTGCAGGCTGTATCCTCCTGAATAAATCCCGTAGAAACTCCAGCAGTTCACTGAAAGCATAAGTAAGGGAAACTAACCCAAAAACTGATTTTAAAAGACCTGTTGAGAATAAAGGCCGCCAAGTAGCAGTGCCTGAGTGGGGATGGCCTTGGTGTTTTCACAGAAAAGGGACAGAGTGGTAGGAACCATCTGAAAGAACAGGTGGGGGACGAGCTTTTCAGATCTGCTTTTACCTTTCCATGAACTTCCTTTACCATGAAAAGGACATGCCCAGGCTACTGGTGGTATCAAGCTGTGTGTCTGCGGGTCTGGACTGCCCCATCCTCGCATTCACTTCCTCAGGTCACCTCCTCCAAAGCCCCAGGCTGAGTTTATGAACTAAACAAACAGGAGGCCTCCACCCAATATCGCTTATTTCAAAGGGTTTAAAAGTGAATAACTGACTAGAGGAATTGTACATGATTTTGTGGGGCCGGGGGGTCTGAGCTCTGGGGCACACCCCTTCCCTTCTCAAAAAGTACAATGGACAGACACAGGCAATACATATTGCCAGAAAGAATAGTTGGTATCACAGCTACTCACATGTCAAAATTACGAGGCACCTATGGAGTACAATAACTAAAATAGAAAGACAAGAATTTGGAAATCTATGTCATAGAGTCAGAATTATTGGAACATATAGACCAAGAAATATAAAACAAGTGCATATTTGTTATGTAACGAGAGAGGATTGACTATAATAAAAAATTTATGTATACATGTATGTATACAATATATGCATATATTTATTATATTCTAACTTATATAATTACATATATATATATACACTAATGTGCCATTATTAAGAATAAAATAATTCTTGAAACAAAGAACCCAGTAGAAGGGACAAATAGCAAGATGGACACAGCTAAAGTAAAAGCTGGGAATTAGCAAAGCTGGAAGGTAATATTGAGGAACTCTCCCATCAGGAATAGAAATTGATGAATAAAAATAAAATAAAGAAGCCAGGCTAAGAGATAGAGAATAGAGATAGAAGTGCCAACCTACAGATAATAGGTGTCTTAGAAGAAGAAGGGAAAACTGAGAAGAGAAAATATTTGTAGAAATAATGAAAATATGTTTTCAATTTTTTAGAAAGATTGCATACCTAAAATTGAAAAGGCTCATAG
This sequence comes from Cabassous unicinctus, assembly GCA_029593785.1. Taxonomy (NCBI): domain Eukaryota; kingdom Metazoa; phylum Chordata; class Mammalia; order Cingulata; family Chlamyphoridae; genus Cabassous; species Cabassous unicinctus. The sequence goes on along the minus strand of JAQZBX010001041.1, from coordinate 68,582 downwards.
AATGTAAAATGGATATAGTCCAGAGATGTTTAAGAACATCAAAAGGAAAAGAAATATTCTAAAAATGTCCATAGAGGAAGATCACTTACAGAGATATAAAAATCAGATTGATGCCAGATATTTCAACAACAATGCTGGATGTAAGAAGAAAGCAGAATTGTTTTAACCTTCTGAAGAAAAAGAAATTTAACCCCACATTTACATTTCCAGTCAAATTATCATTTGCATGTGTTGTGCGTATTCTGTTATAAAAGACCACAGGAGCAGACAATGCCTAGCAACCAGCCCTTGGGCCAAACTGCCCTCTGGTTCCATGCTTTGGTCAACATTTTACCCAGTATCATCATGGGAGGTCTGAACAGCTAGTATAAGATCTAGCTCCAACTCACTGCCTCAGGCAACTGTAAAATCTTGCTAGACTAGACAAATAGAATGGTGGAGTGAGGCCATGGAGAAAGAGAGGGAGAACTAAAACTTCCATTAAACATCAACCTGCAACCTAAAATTCCAAGGCACAGAAGGTAAACTAATTCTAAGAAAAACAAATAACAATTGGGAGATTAAGTTACTCCAAAGAAAATGAAAATAGAATGTGTGAAAATAATTTTTAAATGAGTATGTTTTCAAATCCTGTATGGAATAAAAGCTTAATAGCATGCAGTAAGAAGAAGAAATTATGAAACAAAATGGATGGAAATGAGATAACTGAAGATATTAAAATTAGAAATCCAGGAAACATTATTTTAAATCTTAATTTAAAATAAAATCTCAATATATGGAATAAACTCTAGACTAGACAGTAGAAAAAAGAATTAGTGAACTAGAAGATAGTAATGAGGAATTCATCTAGAAGAATAATATAGAAAGAAAGCAGGTTTTCTCAATCTCAGCATTTTTGACCTTGGGAGCCAGGTAATTTTTTGGTGTAGGTGGCTGCCCTGTGCATGGCAGGATGCTTAGCAGGATCTCTGGCCTCTATCCAATCGATTCGAGTAGCACCCCTCCCTCCTGTTGCGACAACCAAAAATGTCTCTGGACATTGAGGAATGTCCAGGGGAAATCCTCCATTCCTACACCTCCAGTAAGAACCACTGAGATAAAGAGATAAGCACATTCAAAAGAACAGTTAAGAGACCTGGGAGACAAGGTGAGAAATTCCAGAAGGGCTTTAGCAGGTGTTTCACAAGAAGATTCTGTTAGGAATATAAGCAGATATTTTCTGGAATTGAAGAAAAACACTATCTTCAGATTGGAATATACTGAGTGTAGAAAAGAATAAATACAAACAAACCAAACTTCATATCAGGGCAAACTGCAGATGATTGAGAATAAAGCAACAATAGTAAAAGTTTTGCAGAGAAAAATCCTGGTTACTGGTTACAATAAGACACAGCAAACTTCTCTTCAACAAAGTTTTTAATATGATAAAGGGACTAATCACCTAAAATTTTACATACTTATAAACTATTATCCAAAATAGGGATAAAATAAGCATATATTTTTTCAGACATGCAAAGTATAGGAAAAGTTACAACCCACTAGTCTTCCCTAAAAGGACTGCAAAATTATAAAACCAGAGAGGAGGTGAGCACAGACATGAGTAAACAATATTCATAAATATTCTAATGTTGTGAAAATATTCATTTTAACTAATTTTGTATTTAGCATGCTAGACAAAAATAAGAAGATGGACGTTGTTCAGAGAATATTTAAAACAAACAATCTGAAAAACATATTTGGGAAAAGAACAATAATAGTGAATTCATTCAGATTGTGTTGAAATAATATGTTAATTGTGTGTCTTAAAAGTAAAGGGAGCCACTAAATAATAAAATGTAATTTTTAGCCTGAAACAAAGAAAGAAATAAAATAAATGTTATTAATAAAATTGACACCAGGGAGGTAGAATATGAAAGATGCAGCAAACAGAAAACATATAATAAAATGGTAGAAATAAGTTCAAAAGTACTAGCAATCACAATAAATGTAAATGAAATATGTTACCCTAAACTATTAAAAATCAAAGAATACCTGGATTGGATTAATTCAAGAACAACCAACTTTATACTTAGTGGTCAATCTTATTAAAATTAGGACAAAATGATATCCAATATCAATGTAACTATTTATTATTGTTCTGCAAGTCCTGGCTAATGCATTAAAATATGTTATAATTATACATAAGCATATAGAAGTGAGCATCTTTGTAAAGAGTTCAATTACTTACAAAATTAATAATATATTTAACAACACAATGGTAGATTTGGTTTTTTTTTGCAAAACAAATTAAATTACTATGTGCCTTAAAAGAATCACAAATATTTTAATATGTAAAATAGACCTTAGTGTTTGGTTCATGTCCTTAATTCTAACCTGCTACAGGGTCCACACATGCACAAAAGGTGGCAGTGATTCCTCTGTGCTTTTTGCCAGTCCCATACATCCCCCCAATTTTTATGATGAAAATTTGCAAACACACAGAAAAGTTGAAAGACTTTTAGAATGAATACCCATGTATCCACCAACTACATGCCACAATCAACATTTCACTATACTTGATTTTAATCACACATCTATGTATTCTTCAAGTAAGTTGCAGACTTAATACATGCCATTCCTAAATACTTCAGCATACATATCATTAACTAGAGTTCAATGTTTATTTATAGTTCCTTTTATTTCTTTCAGGTAGTATTTACACACAATTAGATATATAAATCTTAAATAACCATTTGCTGACCTGAGCAAACCAACCTTCTATTCATACACAAAACATGACTGTCTCTTCAGAAATTTCCCTCATATTCTTTCTCTTAAATCCTCACCACCATGCCATCAGAGACAACCATTGTTCTGATTTTTTACCATCACAAATCAGTTTTGCTTAATCTAGAGCTTCATGTAGATGGAATCCTGGAGCATGTAAGTATTTTGTGTAAGACTTCTTACACTGAGCAGACTGATTCTGTGATTCATTCATGTTATTACATGTATGGATAGTTTGTTTTTAATTTATTGCTAGGTGGTAGAACCCCATCGTATAAATATAGCATAGTCTATTTATCCACTTTTCTTTTTATGGACAACTAAGCTGTTTCATTTTTTGGGTTATTGTGAATTCAATGAACAATTTTGTACAAGTCTTTTTGGGGCATGTCTCCTTGGAATTGCTATGTCATACACTAGGTGTTTTCTTACTTTTTAAAAGAAACTAAAAGATCTTTTTCTAAAACTGTTGTAGCATTTTATACTCCCATCACCAACAAATGATGCTCCAGTTGCTGAACAGCCTCACCAACATAATGGATATATAATGGTATCTCATTGTGGTTTAAATTTGAATTTCCCTGATTTCAAATAATATCCAGTGTGTTTCCATGTGCTTATTAATCATTTGTATACATAAGTATTACTTTCTGTGTCTTTTTAAAGAAACATTTGCTTATCCTCAAGTGAAAAAAATATCCTGTGTTTTATCTTAAAAGCTTTATAGTTTAAGCTCTTATGTTTAGGTTTGGAATCCATTTCAAATTAATTTTTATGTGTGGTGTGAGTTGGGGGTAAGGTTTATTTTTAATTTGGACATCTAGGTATTCCAGCATGATTTGTCAAAAAGCTTTTCCTTTACCTATTGTATTGCTTTGTCACCTTTGTCAAAAATCAAATGATCATATAGTATTAATTTATTTCTGAGCTCTCTATTTTATTTTGTTGATTTATTTAGTGATTTTTTCAGTACTACACTACCTTAATTACTGTGGCTTTATATTTGGTCTTGAAATAAGGGAGTATAAATCCAGAATAATAGACTTTTAAGGTACGTGCTAGTCAAAATAAAGATATGGGAAAGAAATGTGATAAGGGAATGCTATTCATCTAATATAAATATTTATTACAATTAAAAACCCATGGAAGAAATAAAACAAATAAATGGCATTAACAGATAATCAGAGCAAAACACATTACACACACACCAAACACATACACATATAACCACCTTATAATGAAAAAAAGTTACCGCTTCTCATGTTCCAAAATGGCAGCATTTTTGAGGGATTATATTCAGTGTTGACTAGGGGATCAAACTGGAGTCATCTATCTGGATTGAACATAGTATGTATATAAGCCTGAAAATAAAAATCTTGTCTTTTGACCCAGTAACTCCAACTTTTGTTTTCCATAGACAGCAATTCATATGCAATAATATTCATTGAATTTTTCTTTATAATTTTGGAAAATCAGGAGCAATCCAATTGTATAAAAATAGAGGAATGGGTCAATAGGAAGTGGTATATTGAATGAGTTCAAATATTCTACCATAGAATATTAGGTTTTTAAGAGTGTCATCAAAAACAGCAGGGTTCAAAATTTATGTGTAATGACTTACAGATTCATTGCAAACCCAATCAAAATTCCAACAGCCCGGGAAGTGGATGTGGTTCCAGCAATTAGACTCCCACCTACCACATGGGAGGTCTCAGGTTCAGTTCCCAGTGCCTCCTAAAAAAGATGAGCTGTCAGCACAATCTGACACAATGGGCTGGTGCAGCGAACTGGTACAGTGAAGTGATGCAATGAGCTGACGCAATGAGATGATGCAATGAGGAAACACAATGAGAGACACAACAAGCAGGGGGTGGAGGTGGCTCAGGTGATTGGGTGCCTCCCTTCCACATGGGAGTTCCTGGGTTCAGTTCCCAGTGCCTCCTAAAAAGAAGACAAGCAGACACAGAGAGCACACAATGACCAGACACAGAAGCAGGTAGTGAGCATAAATATTGGGGCAGGAGGGATAAATAAAATAAATCTTTGAAAAAATTTCCAACAGCCTACTTCACAAAAATAGAAAAGCTAATTATCAGATTTATTTGGAAGGGTAAGTGGCCCCAAATAGTGATAACAATTTTGAAGAAGAAGAATGAAGTTGGAGGACTCACACTTCCTGAAGGTTAATACAAAGCTACAGCAGTCAAAACAGCATGGTATTGGCACAAAGATAGACATTTAGACCAATGGAATAAAACTAAGAGTTCAGAAATAGATCCTCCCATGTATGGTCAATTGATTTTTGGCAAGGTTGCCAAGTCCACTCAATTCGGAAAGAATAGCATATTCAGCAAATAGTGCTGGGAGAACTGGGTATCCATATGCAAAAGAATGAGAGAAGACCCCTATCTCACACTTGCACAAAAGACATTGTCGGGAAGTGGATGTCGCTCAAGTGGTTGGGCTCCCGTTTAGCATATGGGAGGCCCTGGGTTCGATGCCGGGGATTCCTGGTGAAGGCAAGCTGGCCAGTTCGCGCAGTGCAGAGAGCTGGCACAGCAAGATAACACCACAAAGGGAGACAAGCAGAAATAGAAAAACACTCAGCAAATGGACACAGCAAGCACAAGCAGCAAGCAGGGGGGATAAATAAATAAATTAACTAAATCTTAAAAAATAAAATAAAATAAAAAGACCATAATCTTTAAAGAAAAAAAAAAAGACATCACGAAAGTGAAAAGACAGTCTACTCACTGGGAGAAAATATTTGGAATCCACATATCCAATAAGGGTTTAATATCCAGAAAATAAAAAGAAATCCTACAACCCATCAATAAAAAGACAACCCAATTAAAAACTGGGCAAAACACTTGAACAGACATTTCTCCAAAGAGGATATACAAATGGTAAAAAGCACATGAAAAGATGCTCAACATCATTAGCTATTGGGCAAATGCAAATCAAAACCACAAGATACCATGTCACACCTACTAGAATGGCTACTATTTAAAAAAAAAAAAAAACCAGAAAATTAGAAGTGTTGGAGAGGATATCAAGAAATAGGAACACTCATTCATTGCTGGTGGGAATGTAAAATGGTGCAGCTGCTGTAGAAGACAGTTTGGAAGTTCCTCAGAAAGCTGAGTATAGAATTACCATATGACCCAGAAATCCCTCTATTAGGTATATACCCCAAAGAATTGAAAGTAGGGGCTCAAACAGATAATCACACACTGATGGAAGCAACCCAAGTGTCTATCAACCGATAAATGTATAAACAAAATGAAGTATATACATACAATATAACATTATTCAACATTAAAAGGGAATGAAGTTCTGGTTTATGTAATAGCATGGATGAACCTTGAAGACATTATATTTAGTGAAATAAGCCAGGTACAAAAGGACAAATATTGTAGGAACTCACTAATATCAAATAAGCAAACTCATAGAGTTAGAATCTAGAATATAGGTTTCCAGTGGCTGGATTGGGGGTAGGGAACGGGGAGTTAATGCTTAATTTGTACAGAATTTCTATTTGGGTTGATTGTAAAATCTTAGAAATGGATGGTGATGATAGTAACACAACATTGTGAATGTAATTAACAGCACTGAATTATATATATGAATGTGGTTAAAAGGGAAAATTTTAGGCATGTGAATATTACTAAAACAAAAAATAAAAGATAAAACACAGGACTATACAACACAGTGAACCCTATTGTAAACAATGGATTATAATTAATAGTACAATTATAAAAATGTTCTTTTATGAATTATAACAAATGTATCACGCTAATGCAAGCTGTTAATAATAGGGTGGTATGGTGGAAAAAATACACCCTAATGTAAACTATGGATTATAGTTAATAGTACAGTTATAATATTCTTTCATCAACTGTAACAAAGGTTCCACACTGATGCAAAGTGTTAATAATAACAGGGGTATATGGGAATGCTGTATTTTTTTTACATGATTTTTCTATAAACCCACAACCTCTCTAATTAAAAAATTAAATTAAAAAATTATGTATAATGCGATCCTAATTTTCTAGAAAGAACAAAGTGAAACATTTGTGCCTCTATGGGGCACAAAGTACTGGAAATAAATATTTCAAGAATTTAACTATTATTCATTTAATATTGGCTAGTTTTAGACAATAAGATTACCAATAAATTTTATTATCTACTTTATGCTTTTCTGTATTTTTTAATGGATATTTATTTTTACAAATAAGATAAATATTCTTTAAAAGGGTGATTTGTTTAAAAAGAAAAATAACACAGTGCCATAAGAGCACACATCCTCAGAACATCCCTGAGAAATAAAACAGATCATTATTTACCAATGAAGGAATAAGGGTATATTTGAAGTAGAAAGGTTCAGTACTACAGAGGTAAGTAACAAAGAGCTCAGTTTAGGTATTGTGTTGGTTAATTTCATGTATCAGCTTAATTAGGTTAAGGTGTCCAGTTGTTTGGTCAAGGAAGCACTGGCCTGGTTGTTACTGTGAAAGTATTTCATGGATTTACATCCTTAGTCAGTTGATTAATGTAAGATAATTACATTTACAATCAACAAAGGAGATTAACTTCAGCCATGAGAGAAGTCTCATCCAATCAGTTGAAGGCCCTAGAGGGAGAACTTATGATTTCAGCAGTCAGAAAGAAGAATTTCTATCTCTACTTTAGCCAGCGAGTGTCTGTCTCCTGGGGAATTCATTGAATCCTTCACCGGAATTTCCAAATTGCGGCCTCACTTAAGGAATTAGGACTTGGCAATGCCTGTGGTTGTATGAGCCAATTCCTATAATAAATCTCTTAATATTTACATACATATATATGTAAATATATCTCCTGTCACTTCTGTTTCTCTGGAGAACCCTGACTAATACAGGTGTTTAGGGCCCTGCCTCTTCGTCTCAGCTCTTATTCTTCTGCTCAACACTGCAACTTTGGAAAATTTCCAGATGACCAGCCCATTCAACCAACAGGATGATCACGTAAAATAACAGAGTCAAGTGTTCTTCAAACTCCCTTCTCTTTTATGTAACTGCACAGAAAAGCAGAAGTTAAGGGTATCTTGTACCTGCAAATTGGCTTCATCTTAATATAATAGCTTTATTTTGCTTAGGAAGGACCTTGCTGCACGCAGTCAGAGAGTATATATTTATGCCTACTGTACATAAGCCAGTGTCTGGGATCTTTGGAAGTTCACAGATGAGGGCAGCATGAGGAGGACCAACATCCACTAGAGTTGCCTCCAGTATGACCAGGATGAGATGCTCCAGCAGCCACGGGAGCTGCATCCAGTGTGCCATGGCAGTCTGCTGGCTGAAGATGAAATTTTAGCAGCATCCTGATCCTAAGGATAATGCAATGTAGTATGTGCTATTGGAGAGTGTAAGAAAGGACATTTAATTAAGTGTAAATTGTTTCAGCAATGAGAATTCACTTATAATGACCTATAACTGAGGCAAACATTTTTTCCTTGTTCTTGATTCATGTTGCAGCCATTTATGGAGACCCTTGGTAGATGACTTGTGTTTTGTCAAGATAGTGACCCGGGGTTAGAATTGGGAGAAGGGAAGATGCATGATTAAATATTGCAGAGACTTTCCCAGAAATGGGCTGGTTTCTAGCAGCTGTCATTGTGCCCTAGAATTCCAACTGACATGCCTATTTCAGAAGCATAAGCATGTACATTATAGCTGTAAAAATAAGGAAATATCCTGGGTGGCCAGGGCTAAAAGTTCACATGGAGAAGGTACACAAATTCAAATTTGACTAACTTCCTCTCTCCCCATGAAAGGAACTACAGAAAGAACTTTGAACTGCGATGGAGGAACTGATTTTTATCTTAGCTTTGGTGACTGGGTGAAAATAAGAGCATCGCGAACAACACACAGCATAAAATACCGGTGAAGCCTCATTTACCAACATTATTTAAATGACTTATATTTTGACTGACAACCTCCAGTTAAAACATTGCTTCTTTTTATTCTCTAATGTAGCGAGGAATATTTGGGACATGCCCTCAGGTGACTGTGTTTGTCAACTTAACTCATGTAAAGTGTCATGAGTCTATTCAGCAGCATTGAAACCCTGTAGTTTGTACAGCGAGGCCCCTCTCACCATGTGGGGAATCTGGAGCCATCGTTGTCTCTGGAACGTTCACACACTCGCATGGGGCGAGGGTATTGGCAAAATCAAAAGGAGTGACCTTCAACACTGACATGCTTTTGTAGTTTCCTTTTATTATCATGCTGAGGTGGACTTGTTCATTCTTCTTTCATCCTCTGCTAGAACAAAGCTTTCCCAGCCTTGCAGACAGTCTCTCTCCCACTTGGTCCTGCCATCTGTCTCCACATTTCAGCGTATTCTGCATGAGTACCAGGTAGCAGACATGGTTTTGCCCAGTAACAAGTACAGCAGAAAATCTTTCACAGGCTCTCCACAATCTGTGAACATATGATGAGTCTAGGATAACACATTGTACTAAAAATATACCAGAGAAATGTTCATGTGGTGATAAACAGGGAACCTGAATCGAGGGGGAAATGAGCTTCTTAATGTGTGTTTCTGTGTGTACATGATGGTCTGTCAATGGGACTTGACTGGATGCACTGATGTTTGTTTCTTCATTGCAAGTGTTAATATACATTTAAGAATGTGGGCATACTGTGCTTGGCCTAAAACCCAAACTGTGAGCTAGATGGATGGAAATCTAAATGTACTTATCATGAGATGGCTGGTTTGAAAAACAGACATCTATGTAATTTCCATGATAAGTTTGAAACTGGACAGTGATATTAGAACATCTTAGTAGGTCTAGGGAGCAAATTTAAAAGAAAAAGGTCCACATCTCCTATGTTTTATGCTGAATCATTCATTCCTTGTTTAGCTATACCATCATTTTTAATAGAACTCAACATTAGACCTCTAATGCTACATGTATATACTATAAAGACCTTATGTAGAATGATTGTTAATTTAAGCAGGAAAAAGTCATACATATATTTTTTAAATCTTATTTTATTACTGGATACTCAGAACTGATTTTTGGACTTAGAAGTTGTAATTTGCTTTAATTCACCTGATATTTGATGACATTTTTATTTCATCAGCTAAAACAAACTTATATCACAGTTCTTCCCCATCTCCTATTTATTTTTCTATTTGCTGGAGAGAGAATAGGTATGATCAATTTGTCATCTTAGATTGCTCAAATCTCTGTGATTGATCTTGACCTTGACACGTATAAATGTGAGTCCAAATTCTGGATTGGCATTTGTTGCAGCCATTTTGATTCATGTACTAGTCATATGGTTCTGAACCCCAGATGGTATCTGCTCCCCCAGGTGCTGGAGAGCTGTTGCACATAGTGGAGATGACAGTACCTAGGAGTCAGAAGCCAGTGTTCACACATAGACCTTGCCTCCTGTGACTGTGTGACTAGGGACCACCAATTTAAATTGTGTGCCTCGCCTATAAAATGTGGGCAATAATACCCATGCCACTGGGTTCTTGTGCACTGAAATGCCTACCCCATAAAATTTCTTAGTTGAACCTGTATGAGCAGTTAGTACACAATAAACATGCCCCTCACTGTTCTCCGATGCACTGTTTTAAGTATAGAGCTAAGATAATAAGATAGCTTGGTGCTTAGCAGAGTATGGTGGTCAAGAGAGTGGCAGACTGCTGATTGACTCTGATTGCACTCACTACCTGGGTCACAAGAGCAAGCCACTTGAACTGAGCCTTGGTTTCTTATCTGACACATGGGAGGATATCAATATCTGCCTCATAGCTGTGGGCTATTGTGCGTATTCAATGGATATTAGTATCTGATAAACATTAAGTGCTCCATAAAGATTATTATTGTCATCACAAAAGAATGCAGATGTGGAAATCTTTCCACAGGGCTGGCCACTCTGTGGATATTACCAACATGAGTTGATATAACACAAAGGACCTCTAGCTCCTTTGTGTTTTTAAATTCCATTCTCTCTCATCCCTGCATGCTGCCCACATGTCCACTGCCACACATTTCATCATAAATATCTGGTGTGAGTTCTATTTTCCCCTGTGGACTGTCAGCCACTCAATGGCAAGGATTTGCTATATTCTTCTAGGTCTCTCAGCATTGGTCCAGTTTTTGCTGGTGGATAAACATGTAAAACTGCTTGCTTTGAATTTTCCTCTGTAAAACTATCTTTTTAATCTGTGATCTCTGGATGGGCCTGGACTGGTGGCTGTCTGTGAACTATCTCACACTGCATGCAATTTTCTAGGAAAGGGGTCCAAAGTGTCATCAACTTCTCAGGGCAGTCTGTGGTCATAAATTGCTCAAGAACCATTAATATAGAAGCTCTTTATATTTTTTCTATGAAAGTCATTTTTGAAAATTCATTAGGCCCTTAAAATTATAACTGTCCCAGTTTACATGCAGTTTAGATATTTGCCCCCCTTTTCTTCTTGCTTCTACTATTTCTTACAGTTTCTGCTACCTAAAAATAATGCAAGCACCTGCCATGAGTGTTATATATGCAATCTCTGTCCATGGTGCAGAAGTGTTCAGACTGCAAAATGATCAATAAGATTCCTTTAAAAAATAATTTGGTTCTCCTGTCAGCATGTAATCAATCCAGGCAATTAAGTGATAACCAATCATGACAATATCTAGAAAATTCAAATTGGCTAAAACTCATTATTTGTCTGACTGATGAGGCATAAATACAACCTAATCTTCCCCTTCCTCCATCCTCACTGCCTACCAAGAAGGGAGGAGCAAAGTGAGGCAGGTAGAAAAATTGAGTGACTGATTTCCAGCATGCAGCGTATTTTAATTATTTCCTAATCAACAATGTTTGGCCCTTAATTCACTATTTAAACCTATAGAAGAATGCGGAAAATTTGATTTGTTTTGTAAATGATCAAATATAAGATTTCTATTAATAATGTTATATTAGAGAGAAGGCTGAGTAACACAGAGGACCAAAAAATAAAGGATCAAGAAAATAGAATTTTGTTTTGTATCACCTAATGGCACAGGGCAGGAAAGTGGCTTCTGTTTCAGGAAGTCATGCCTGAGATAGCTGGATGTCTCCAACATCCTCAACAGGAGCTTCCAAGTTTGCCCTCAAGTTCTCATTTCCAGCTAGCAGTAAGGAAAGTGGGGAGCAATTTCAAAGCAAGTGTTTTCTAAGCAAATGAGGCAGAAGTTGCACATTTCACTTCTGTTTATGCTCCATTGATGAAAACTTAATATCATGGCCTTACCAGGCAGCCCAAAAAAGAGGTGACATAATACACTGGGGCATCTGTGCACCTAGTTGCCACCTATTACTCTAGAAGAAGATGAAATAGATTTTGGTTGTACAAGTAACAGCCTCTGTCAGACAGGTAGAAATCGAGTTTAGATACATGGGGTCAAAACTGAGCAAAACAACTGCTTTTGAGACCTGATGAGTGGATGCTTTATTTAGCTTCCTTCTTGAGGCATTAAGTTATCTTGAGTGCTGCACATTAAAAATGGGCTCAGAGAAGAATGTGAAAGATGCTTGAGGAAAGTAACAGAACATAGGTTTGGGCTTCAGTAGAACAGACAAAAAAGAATGTTAGGACCTAGAGATAAGTCAGCCCAATTTGGACAAGGTGGGTGATCATGAAAGACCCCAGCACATGGCAATAGAAAGGATACAAAACGGCTTGGGCAGCAAGTGGTGGGGACAGGGGCATGGAGCCCAGAGCTCAGGTGCACATCTCTGGAGCTCCTGCAAAGTCTAGGAAATGTAGGCAGGGAGCTGGTCTTGAGAACCAGGATGCTGGGACAACCCTTAGTTCTATCTGGAAAATGTCTGGCTTCTAGGACCTGGTACATGGCCAACAAAGTTCTATTAACTGAACCAGGATGAAAGGAAAGCTCTAGATCAACTACATGGGCGATTAATACAGAGTGGCCAGGCTAAACATGTAGGAACTTCTTATTTATTATTCTTAGGGACCTGTTTTGTCCCACAGGCTAAGGTAAGTTAAACATGCAGCTATCATTGAAATAATCCCAATTGTGAACTTGAGGAACAGCAAGGGGCCAAGAAGTTGAAGCCATTTTAGCTCCTTGAATTAAATTGAATAAAACCCTAATCTCTGAGTTATTTTGAAAATGTATGGCTGTTTTTTAGACAGGAGGGCACAGACATAAATTTTAAGAGGAATCAAAGGTAAAATTATTTTTAAGGATGGAGAGGAAAATGACAGTGGCTTGTTGTAAAAATCAGAAATAGTGACCCTTGAGAGAAGGACAAGGAAACCCCGCCCAGGCCACGTGCTCCATGAGAGCCTCCATTCTGTACAGGCTCCAGGACCAGCCGCCCTGACCTCTGCTGCTTGCTACCAGGCTTTCTCCTAATCCTGCTCCTTCTTGGAACAGAAATTTGACTTATAGCCATCTTCTTACCCTTCTGTTTCCAAAGCCAACACAGAGATATTTATTTGTGTATTTTTAATTGCTAGAAATTAAAGCTAGAGAGACAAGAAAAAGAATGCATTCGCTGGCCCTCACCTTTTGGGTCGCACTTTGTGGTGGGCAGCCTCTGAGATGGGCCCTAGACCTCCCACGTTCTGGTTCTCCCACCCTTGTGTATTAGTCTCCCCTTGAGAGTAGGAGGGATCTGTGACTTGCTCCAAATGAAGAAAATGTGGCAAAGGTGATGGAAAGAAATTACCAAGACTTCTGTCTTGCTCACCCTTTCCCTCTCTCTTGTTGGCTGTTCTGAAGGAAGCCAGCTGCCTACTTGTGACCTGCCCTTTGAAGAGGCCTACGTGGCAAGGAGCCAAAATCTAAGGCCAATCACCCGTGGGAACTGAAGCCTCAAAATATACACGAGAGCGAGCTTGGGAGAGGGCCCACCTCCAGTGAAACCTTGAGATGACTGGATCCCCTGCCAATGCCTGGAAGAGGCATCCAGTGAAGTGTGCCCATATTCCCAACCCACAGGAACTGCAAGGTAATCAATGTGTGCTTATTTTAAGGCACTAAGTTTGGGGTAATATCGTTATCCAATAGATAATTAATAAACACCTGGACAATCCATGGCTTTGATGCTCAAGCAAGGTAGGGTGAGAAATGTTCTGCTTATCAAAAGGTTCTAAGGCAAAGATGGCTGGCTGTCCTCTCACATCCATCATGCTCTTTGACAGGGTGAAGTTGTTGCTGGAAGCAGCTGCCAAGCCAGGGACTGCATTTCCCAGCTCCACCCCACTCCTTCACTGCTATATGGAGCCAGGGTACTGGTCCTCAGCATGGGCACATGTGTGGCACTTCCAGGCCTGAAGGTTAAGACACAGATGTCTTTTCCACCCTCTCTCTTTCTCCACCAGCCAGTCTGGATCCCTGAATGACTGTGGGGAGCAGTGCTGACCCCACAGAGAGGACAGGAATACTTATTCCTGAGTATTATATGAAGAAAAAATGAACTTTTCAGGGGCTAAAGCCCCTCAAATTTCAGGGTGTGAGGTTTTCCGCTACAGCAAATAAGCTTTACCCCAAATAATATGTGAATACAGGAGCATAGGTTTAAAAACTTAGATGAGACACACTCTTCATGGACATATTCAACAATGTCTAACAGCAAAATGGAATGCCTTTATGCTCCAGAGCAGTGCCCAGGTTCTCCCAAGTCTTCATCTCAGAAGCTGGGGCAAATGTGGACTGTAGGGTAAGGCACCAGAGTGGGATATGATGTGGATTAGAGCTGGAGATAATGCCACCACCATCAGGAGGAAGCGGGAAAAAGAACAGCCTTTATGGTTCTCATTTTATCTCATTTTCTCTTCTCACTACAAACCTCTTTTTTAATTGTAGCAGAAAGTGGGTAGATTAGGATTTTTGAACTAACTCACAGAAGACCAAACGGAGAGGGAGAGCAAGTGGGGGCATGGGGTTGTTTAAGGGCAGAAACAGAGGTAGAGCAAAAAGAAAAGGGGAGGAGGAGGTCATGCAGTTAGGATAAATATTTTTCTATTTTGGCAAGATTAGACATTTTAAAACACTTTCTAGAAAACCCCAATATTGGGATTCTTTACTTGGAGTTCATAAAGGGGCTTCACTGAGGTCTTTGAGTTTCTTAACTTTTTCTGTAAAACTTCAGTGTTTATTCACGCATATGTCTAACAACCAGTTCCTTAACGTTTTTTTGGCCATGCTATTTGGACCATTTTTATTTAATATTATTGCTACCAATTATTTCTCCTCCTTAAAAGGCTTCCTTAAAAGTTATTACTAAGGAAAATTTTACAAAAGCCATAAGAAGAATGTGTTTTTTAAAGTATGCTGTATGTGTTTGCACAATGCTTATTCTGTCTCCCTACAATCTGCTTTGTTAGGCTATAAACTTGATGAAAACGACAACAATGTCTTTCTTTAGAAAGCTTCTTTTATCAGAATACCTAAAACCAGGTCTTCTGCAGGATGGAACATAAAAAATGTGATTGGTTCCTGTCGATACGGTGTCTAATCAAGTTCACTCCGAAGTCAATAGAAATACGGGGAATAAAAATTGTATTTTCTATTCCATTGCCTAGTTAATAAATTTTGACAGACACACATAATTATTTTAGATGAAGGAGCACAAAAAGATGAATGAGAGGAAACAACTTATAATATGTATTGATTTAAATAAGGAAGCTAATCTCATGTGATGGATATATTGTACATAGGAGCAAGAGGCACGTATGATGATTCTTTTACCCTATTTAGGGTGACCTATTTAAAGGAGGGTTAAGTATGTAGATATTAAGTAATGTCTTCTGTTCATGCTGTGTGTTAATGATGTTGTTTCTAATCTAGATTTTGCTTTACTGACCTGGACATCCTCTACTGGGTCAAAGTTGGCCTGAGGAAGTCCAAAGCAAATAGAACTATTGGTATGGTTTCACTGTTAGATTAATTAAGTCTCCTTTCTACCAGAGTGATCAAATGATAAATTTGTTTGGTGATTACCAAATAAACAATATGAAAATTATCTAATGCTATTATTTCAAGGCTTCTTGGAGAAGGTAATAAAAAAAGAAATGCACACCTGAATAAGTGTTAGTTAAAATCAGTGAAAACAAATTCATTGCAAATCAGTTTTTATTAGTGGATGTTTTTTAAAATGTATGTTTTATAGCTGAAACAATTCTGCCACTCACTTGTTTTGGCGTGACCAATTTCATTAAGTTGATTGTCTTGAAGGTGAAAGAGCTTCAGGGAGATTGTGACATTCTAGACTTGGGGTTCTGACCCATCTATGTGTAGTACATGATTCCAGATATTCACCATAAGAATTTAGGTTTTATATGATGCCAGTAGCTGTCTAGGACTCTACTTGTAAAATTTAAAATGCAAGAGGACAGAGATGGGAAGATGGAGAAGCCAGGATAATGTCTCCTTTACCTGCCTTATCTCACTAAAAAGATCCCAATTAAGATGAAGATCTCATTACACAAGAGGCTGTATGAAACACAGCAGCTCAACTCTGGAGCATAGAGCAGTATGCACCAGTTTGAGAGAAATACATCTCTCCTGACAAAAACTCATGTGATTCAGGTGGTGCCACAAGGACTGAAGACAAAGCAGTGCCACTGGGCATCTGGCATATTTGCAGTTTGAGGAAGCTTGGACAGCCACATCCCTGGCCAGGAGCAGTGTGCCCAGTGAGGTCATCTGTAGCAGCCATGTCCTGGCAAGGTGCATTCCTCAAGTGGCTGGCAGGCAGTGGACATCAAGAAGACGGCTGGTGAAGAAGAGCCGGAGGAGTCTCACTTCTAGGCACATGTAAAACGTCCCAGGGTGTGGGAGAAGCAGTCCTCAGGCATGGACCCTCACGGAGAGCTTCTTACACCTTAGAGTTTGTGCCACCTGGAGGCAGGGGAGCTGGGCTTTCCCACCCCCTCACTGGTTAATCTATCAGTGATTACCTCGGGATTCCCAGCACTTGGTGAGCAGATGAAGCAGCTCACCTAGTCCCAGGAGAGTCCCCTGAAGAACGTTGCAGCAGTGAGAGCTCAGAAGCAAAGCTGGCAGACAATGGGGGGTGGCTACACAGAAATGGTAGAAAGGGCCTGAGGGGATCTGGAGAGAGTTTCATCCACGTTTGCTATTCCACCTAATCCAGAAATAACTGGGGCAGCCTTTTGGAAAACTAACAAATGTGCTGAGGTCCTCGAAAATGATAAATGATTTGCCAAAGGCCAGGTTGCTAAACTCGTGGCAAAGCTAGGATTAAAATTCAGGTTTTCTGATGTCTAGTTCAATGGTATATTTCAGTTATACAAGATACATTGTGATACAGGAAAATTTTGGGATTTAATGATTTGTAATTCCTCTTCCCAAATGTGTCAAGGATTCTGTGTTCTCCTTCATGCAGTGGGATAGAGTTTTGTACCATAGACCTATGAATCTAACTTTTGGTCTATTCCTGTTTTAATCAGTGCATATATTATTTAATATTATCCTGAAAATGCACATTTTAGTATCCATCTGCAATTACTAGATTCCATCACCCTCATTCCCCAGCACGAGTAATTTGAACTTTGCATTTTCTTCTTGCCTTACCAAAAGAAAGAGTGGTATGCCCCTTGTCTCCACAGGACCAACTTTACTAGAAGAGCTCCCTATTTTTTCTTTTTGAAAAATTGGGCAACTTTTCTCTGTCTGGCCCATTGTTTTCTCAAGCTCTGATACAGAGAGATAGCTACATGACTCACCAAGCTTTAATTTCCCCAATAGCAGAAGAGGGCACTTTGATGTCTTCTGAAACCCTATGTGGAAGGTATAGAGATAAAAAAAATGCCTTATGAAGTCTTAGGTTGATCATAGAAGTCCTATCACATGGCAGTGGCTTCAGGCATTAAGTCCAAGCGGGCTGCTTCGTGATCATGGTCGCTCTGTGCAGTGCAGAGTGGTGACAGAGCCCAGACTGTTCTTGGCCATGGCCAAGGAGGAAAGGCCAGCAGAAGAGCAAAAATAATCCTGCTGAGTGACTCTGACATGCCTGGTGCAGAGCCATGTTCTTCTCAAGGCAAGCTTGGCTTTTTCCTCCCTGGTTATCATGTGGGCAAGGAGGGGGCTTTCAGTGGTGTCCAGACTATTCTTAGGTCTGATTCAAAGGTCACAGAAAGTAGGTTTGGATCCAGAACACTTATTTAAATTCCAAATCTGCCACTGGCTCTGGGTTATTATCATTTAAATATGCCATGCCTCACTTTGCCCATCTTATATTGTATGGTACAAGAACATGAAGAGAAACTATGTTAGAATATTACACACACACACACACACACACACACACACACACAAGGCTTGCTTGAGACTGGGAACAATCTGAATATTGGAAATCTAGAAATCCTAGATCTTCTTGGTGAGTGTGCCAACCCTGAAAGTTCCCTCTTTAGATTCTTTGCTCTTCCTTTATTTACTGGGACCATATTGTGTGTGTGTGTGTGAAGTGCTGCATTCATTTTCTCATTATAGTCATCATCATCATTATTTTTTTAGGTAGACCACATCTAAGGTCTTCTCTGTATTACAATATGAGAAACTCAATTCTGTCTCTAATAATCATCTTCAACCACCAACAGAAGTTTAAATTATCAATGCATTCTTTTAAAACAGTTTAACAATATAATTTATGATATGTTTCCTAAAAATGATTAAAATAAAATTTTGGAATTTGAAGTGGCCATTTTCTGTGATCTGGAAAGTCCAAATTTGTAGCACATTTCAATTCTATGCCATGATAGATAAATGAGATTGAAGTATAATTTAAGTAAAATGTCTATTAGAGGCTTTAGAAATAATGGAATTTAAACAGTGAATGAATACCAGTAGAAGACTACAATTTGAGATACACATTCAGGAACTTAAAGCTAGGAGAAGACTGAGAGGGTAGTTAGAAGAATGAAACTTCTTAATTGAGAGACATCGCCAGTATGACTTGGGTTTGCATATTTCAGAGACGTCGGGGAGGTGGCCATTCTCTAGTAGTCTGGTGAGAATACCTTGGACAGCAAACACTCATTTTGGGCACCTCATTATCAGCAAGAAAGCCAACTGGAGGGATTTCAGAGAAGTCCTAGGAAAGTTGGGATGATTTGATGATGACCTGAACACAACAAGCTGAAAGAAGGAATGAACCTGGCTTCTTAGTGATGTCATTGACCTGCCAAGTGTAACCCTGTAGCTTCCTTAGCTCTGAACTTGTAAAATAATACAGGTTTCTGACTGCTTATGACACTTAGCTTTTGAGATTCAATTGTTTGCAGCTGAAAGAGTATCCTAAGTGGTATAAAACTACTGTCTTATACTTTGCTGCAGACAGAGATGATGACTAGTTTATTCATTAAATGATGTATTGAGTGACTACTATCTTTCAGGTTCTAAATATTGGGCATATTAACTGTGAAGAAGATAAATAAAGCTCCTGCCTTTGATAATGTAGCAAATGTGGTGGTTTGATATAGTTATGAATTCCAAAAGTAGATATTGGATTATGCTTGTAAACTGGTCTGTTCATCTGGGCATGATTAAGTTATGATTGGGGCTTTGATTGGGCCATGTCAGTAGGGCGTTGAGCCCTGCCCCTTGGTGGGTGGGGAATCAAAGATAAAAGATATGGCAAAGGACAGATTTGGAGTTTTGAGTTCGAGTTCTGATGCAAAGTCTTGAGCTGGAACCCCGGGAAGTAAACATACAGAGGAGCTTGTTCATGAGGAAAGAGAGAAGGCCCTGGGAAGAGAAGCAAGCCATTTGCCTGATAGTCTACAGCTGGCCTTGTGGCATGACTCCGCCCAGAGAGAGGCAAGTCCCAGGAAAAGAGGAGCCCAAGAAACCTGAACCCTGGCACACATTGGCAGCTGTCATGCTCCAACACATGGCAACTGACTTTGGTGAAGGAAGAAACTTTTGATTTATGGCCTGGTAACTGTAAGCTTCTACCCCCAATAAAAAACCTTTATAAAAACCAAGAGATTTCTGGTATTTTGCATTAGCATCCTTTTTGCTGACTAATACAGAATTTGGTACCAGAAGTGGGGTAGTGCTTTTGCAATTACCAAAATGTTATAATGGTTTTATAAATGGGTAAGGTATTTTTTGGAGGAATTGTGAAATGCTTGGTAGAAAAGACCTACAGTGCTTTGAAGAGGTTGTTGATAGTAATATGGACACTAAAGAGGCTTTTTATGATAACTTAGAAGTAAATGATGAAACTATTATTGGAAACTGGAGGAAAGGTGTTCCATGTTTTAAAGTTGCAGAGAACTTAGCAAGATTGACTCCAGATGTATTATGGAGGGCAGAATTTGAAAATGGTGAGCCTAGGCATTTAATGGAAGAACTTTCCAAAGTAAACTTGGAGAATGTGGCTTGGCTTGTCCTTGCAGCTTATAGCAAAATGCTAGATGAGTGAAATATGCTAAGGACTGAACTCTTGGACACAAGGAAACAGAAACTGATTCCGGAAATTCCAAGCCTCTGGAAATCGAGCTCCTGGATGATGGTGCCCCATTTGTGGACTTCCTGAGACTTGGAACTTGTAAATCAGGATTGAAGATGCAGTTATCTCGGGAAGACTTGTGGAAAGTCTTACTGTCTGATGGCTTGGACCTCTGCTTCTTGCATGCTAAACCAACAAGGCTTTTGAGAGCACTGTATGAACAAAACCACTGTTCGCTTGGACTAAAAAGGACATGGAAAGGAGACATTGAAGGAGAAACAGCTTTAAGAAAAAACCTTGGAAGCTGAGATCTGGAATTAAGACATCACCTTGGGCCAAGGGAGGAACCACACCCATGTGTACAGAGAGGGTGAGTTTGCCCCAGCAGTTGAAAAGGGTGGAAGTTCCCACTCAATGTTCTTGGAGAGTTTTGCCACCCCCAGGGTATAGAGAGGGTGGAGCACAAGGATTAGGGTGGTTAAGGTTAGCATCCCATAGGTCTGAGAGGGGTGCGCTTGTCCCCCATGAATTAGGGAAGGCCAGGAGATCAACTCATTGTTCTGAGAGCATTGAGCCTGTATGCCAAAGGTTAGGGGGAATGTTGTCTTCACCTCACTGTACTAAGGGGGCTAAGACTGTAACCCAAAGGTTGAGTAAGGTGTGGCAATCACCCTAATGCTCTTGGAGGCTGAGGTCTAGAGCTTGGTCAACACCCAGATGTTTGATGAGGGTGGAAGCAAGAAAATGGCCATTGGGCAAGCCTGTGGAAAGGGTGGGTCCTCATGTGGCCCCAGGAAGAAGAAACCATTGTCTTAAGAATGACTCTCAGACTTTGAAATCAAATGGAGGATGCCCTGCAGGTTTACTGAAATGTAGAGGATCCATTACTCATTTTTCCCTCCCAATTTCTCCTTATGATAATGAAAATGCTTATCCTTTTCTTTTCATTTGTGTATTGGAAGCAGTTAAACGGTTTTGTAAGTTTCAGAAGTCTACAGCAGACGGGACTTTGCCTCAAGACGAACTGTATTTCTTTAAACTGATTATGATATGATTTTGTACTTGCATTGTTACTGATTTAAGGTTTTTTGAATATTGTATTGTATTTTTGGAATTCAGAGGGTGGAGTGTAGCAGTTTGGCAGCTTGATATCATTATGAATTCCAAAAATAGTATTGGATTATGCTTGTAAACTGGTCTGTTCATCTGGGCGTGATTAAGTTATGATTGGGGCTTTGATTGGGCCATGTCAGTAGGGCATTGAGCCCTGTCCCTTGGTGGGTGGGGAATCAAAGATAAAAGACATGGCAAAGGACAGATTTGGAGTTTTATTTGGAGTTTTTTAGTTGGAGTTCTGATACGGAGTCTTAAGCTGGAGTCCCAGGAAGTAAGCATACAGAGGAGCTTGGTTGTGAGGAAAGAGAGAAAGCCCTGGGAAGAGAAGCAAGCCATTTGCCTGATAGTCTACAGCTGGCCTTGTGGCACGAAGCAAGCCTGAGCCCAGAGAGAGGCAAGCCCCAAGAAGAGAGGAACCCAAGAAGCCTGAACCCTGGCAAAAGTCGGCAGCTGTCTTGCTCCAACATGTGGCAACAGACTTTGGTGAAGGAAGAAACTTATGATTTATGGCCTGGTAACGGTAAGCTTCTACCCCAAATAAATACCCTTTATAAAGATCAAGAGATTTCTGGTATTTTGCATCAGCACTGCTTTCGTTGACTAATACAGGTAGTTTATATTCTAGTTATGCACACAGGCAATAAATAGGTAAACAAATGCATTCTGAATATGATAAATTCTCTCTGAAGAAAATGTATAGGATGACATGATAAAGTGATTTATTTGGTTAATGGGCACTTTGTAAATATTACCAATGGCCTTTCTGAGAGAAATAGGCATTGGAACTATGACTTGAAAGAAAAGTTAGATATGGCAAGAGTGAGAGAAAAATCTTCCCAGAAATAGAGACAATGAAAGTTTCAGACCTAATTGCTAGAGTGTATTCCCATGCTTTTTATTTTTAAGCATTCAATTCTGGGAAGTTTGTAATCTTTCCTTTGATCCCCTGGGAAGAACTCTAATATCTCCTTCTGGAAGGTAAATTTCTGGATATAGAATTTACTGGACCATCCCTTATATTCTAAGGGTATTTTAAATCCGGAGACCAGCTCTTGTTTTCTGAGCATCAGCTTAGTACCTGTGCCCAAAGAATAGATGAATCAATGAACAAAAATTTCTAGGGATTTCATCCATCTAATAATGATGAATTGCTTATGGAAAACTCAATCTCTCTGAGAAGGTTTATTCAGGTCCACTGCTGGGAGAGTGTGTCACCTTACCACAGGCAAGAACCTATTTTCCCTAAAGATTCCCATTTAAGGTCTATTAATGCACAGAAAAACTGTTTGCAAAACCCATACAAAACGTAAATGATAGATATCACTGGGTTAGGAGATGATTTAGTAATTTGTATGAATTCATTTTCATTTTATCTTTATTTCTGATTTTATAATATAACATATCATATGTAATAAAATTTAAAATGTATTAATTCTGTGTTAGAAAAGGATCTTGCGTATTGACTAACATTAATTGCTGATAACCACATCTGGAAAACCTTCTCCTGATCCCTACTCTTTTCTCTCACAACTGAGTGATTGATTGTTTTTAGGTTCCACCACTGTCTACTAATATTCAACTCTGGGATGGCAATGGCCAAGTTTATTGTGATCTTATATTGGCTTGTGTCCCTAGCTAAATTATAAGACCTTTCAATACAAGATGCAGGCCTTATTGTATTTTTACTCCAGTGTATTCCATAAAGCCAGGATATGCTGGGGTCTCAATAAATCAAAATGAAAAATAATGAAAATAAATTCCCTGTAGAATCAAATTGTTTTATTTTTACTCCATTAACTGAGCCTTACTATATGCTATTTTCTTTCTCATCTTGATTATTGCAGTAACTTCCTGCTATTTTCTCTGACTCTTCCTCCTCCAGCGAAACCACTGTTCATCACTCTTTAGTATTATTTTATAATGAAACAGAGTTTTAGAGTTGGAAGTTTGAATTATAGGTGTCACATTTATTGAGCATGTGGTCTTCAGCCTTTATGAGTCATAAAATTATCTGAAGAAGAAAATTTAAAACCTGAATGCCTATAAGAAGAAAGCTACATAGATACTGGCTATATGATCAGATTATTCCATTTATCCTCATTTTAAACACTTCATAATTTTCATTATTACTTATTTTTTTCCTATCACTCTCCATTTTCCATGTCTGAACACACAATAAACCTTCCAAAGTCAAATGGACAAGATCCTTGCACCTGGGAAACTCTGTCCCATTCCAATTCTGCCTGAGACCAAGTGGGTATATCTTTCTGATGATTAGGTCTTCCTGGGCCATAGACCCAAAGCCATGTTCTCCAGTCTTACCTTTATCAGTAATGAAAGTGATATTTTGGTTCCTTCTTTTACTTTTCAACTTTTTCAGATGTGAGGTGGGGACAAGTGTTAATATCTATTGAAGACTTTTGAAAACTCCAACAGGAGTTGCAATTTAGTGAGTGCTTACTGTTTACCTGACATCATGACACATGTTTTAGATATATTATCTTCCCAGGAGATAATAAGAATCTGGAACCTTGTTTAAAACAAACAGAGATTCCCAGGCCCCAATTCAGACCTATGAATCATATTTTCTGGGAGAGAGTTCTGACAGTCTGTTTAACACATTCTCTAGGGGATCTTTATTTCCAGCAAGGTTTGGGAAACACTGAATTATCATATTTAATATTCACAACAGAAGGAATCGGAAAATCTTCTTGTGGGAGAAAGAATTGAAGCTGTGTCAAAAACTGTGAAGGGGCTGAGATTTTACCCTACAAGCAAGCTCACAAGTTTAACCAGCCACAGTTTCATGGGTGCTTCCAGAAAACACAAACCTTCTGGTCAGAGACCAAGCACAGTTTGTTATTACCTACAGCAATAGCAGTCACCAAAATTTCAGAATTTTTTTGTTACAGTTTCTTAAACCCCAGTTTTGAGAGTGATATGAAGAAAGTCACATGATACCTACACAGGTGTGGGTTATGATACAGGAGAAGAACCCCAAGCTTTGCTCCAGAGGGAAACACTACCTTTATTTTCCTAAGCTGTTGGCTATACAAACACCCTTGAAAAGAGGCAGTCAGTACCTCTGCTCATAAGATGTGTAGAAGCATGAAAGACCCATGGAAAATTCTATCTCTACACACTAGTCCACGTATTTCAAGCAATAGGAATAACTTAATTAAAGGCACAGAGGGAAGAAAGTATGGCAAATATAGAAACAATAGCAGCAAATGCTTGGGTTTTGCAGGAGGCAGAAAGAGGTATGAATCACATTAAGTTCAGCGAATTGCGCAGTTAGTGTGCACAGCTTGTGCTGAGTGAGTTTGGTTCCCACCACTGTGGCATCCAAGAGAGTGCAAGTCATCGTGGAAGTAAGGCTAAGGCTAACTGCCTTAAAAGTCAGTGATCACAAATGAATATCTCTGTGCTCAGAGCACATTTCAGACATAAAATGATGAATGATGGGATGAGATAAAATGCATACTTCAGACCAATAACAATAGAAATATGAAATGGTGACGTTTACCAGATTAAATTTAACTCTCAGAAAATAAATTACCTTATGACAATTCCACTGGAAAAAGTAGAGGAGTGGGTCTTATGACATGTCATTTTTTTTTCCTAACTGGGGGAAAATACTATAGAGAAATTAATAAGCTTTTTCCATATCTAATTCTCAGAAGTCTCTGACTCATAAACCTGAACGCTTCCAGTTCTGTTTCACTCTGGTAACTTTCTTTTTCATCTCTGTTTACTTTGCATTTCCTTATCTTGCCACTAGCCCATGCCAAAAGTATTGCTAGCATACATTAATCCATCCCATCTGGAACATCTTTCTCAAGAAGAGGAAAGAAGAATGTGAAGGCTTATATCCAGGGCCCCACCCAACATCTGAAACACCCTTTTCCTCCAAGGAGGTTTATGGGTCATAGCAGGTCTCCTTAGATCTCATCTGAGTGCCTTTATTCCCTGCCTTTTCCACAATGAAAGCGCTACTCGGAATCAGAGGCAATTTCTGGCTCCTCCAAGAAATGGTGAGATTTTTCACCAGAACTTTGAAGTTAGGTAGCTTCAAAACTGAGGGAAAGCTTTGTCACAATCCGTGAAATGGGAAAGGAGATGTAGCTAGCAATAGCCAAGAGACACACTGCTCAGCCACAAAGAAATAATGGTGACCACATTTTTATAGCACTAGCAAAGGCATGGATATAGTTGGAGGTATCCTGTGAATGAGATTTGGGATGCAAACTCATAGTTTTACTCATTATCTTCAAAATATACACTTCTTACAAAGTCTGTTATATAATTTTGTTCCAAAATACAGATTAAGATTCAAATAGAGGTTTGTATATTCTAATAATGACAAAGGGACTAGTTTTAAGAGCGATGCTATGTAGATTAAACATAGTAGCTGAGAAAATATGTTAATAAGGAAATAGGCATTATAGAGATGAAAATCTTTGTCCAACTCTAATGATAGATTACTAGACTAACATTCCTTTCATTCCTCAGGAAAATCTCTGCTTCAATTAACATTTGTATAATTTGCTTTCATGATCGTTTGGGAAATGACCTAAGTATATCAGCCTTGGTAAGTAATCTTTAGAAGTAAGGTGAAATGTCATACTTTTCCTGCAAAAGTGTCTACATTTTTTTCCTACATATTTACTTAGATGTGCTTTCATAGAGTATTTGGGCTTATTCACTATTATAACACAGTCATGCTTGGAAAAACAGCATTTCTGACATCTGTATTCCCAAGAACAATGACCTTCTGATGAGGAGGGATTGGCTTAAGGTCTGAAAGTGTGGACTCATTTTGTTGAACCAGGTCTCTACTCATTCTATCTGCCTTGGATAAGGAGTTAACTTTTGGTAGGGGACATCTTCATATGCCAGGAATTTTCAAAAAGCACTTAAGGATTCCATTGTTGACAAGGTAAGTACAAAAGTAATTGCTTCCCTCATTGGAGAAAAGCTCAATTCCAAGTCATAGACAGGTCACCTTTCCCTTTTCGAAAGTTTGGAGAAGAAATGATTGAGTTTACAAAATGTGTCAAGGTGACAGAGAAGACACCTATCAAGGCAAAGAATATTTCTTGAAAAGAAATAGAATGAGAAAAATGTGCCCAGTTTGTTTCTTGCTCTTACTGCTATGTGTAATTCATTGAAATTTTTCTGTTTTAACAGTTGGTACTGTTTACTGTACAGCAAGGAGCATCGTGAAGCTTTGTTCATTTTAATTTTATTGCTTGGCTGGCTCATCCCTGGGAAACAAAGGCTATTCACATGGCTTAGCCATTACACTGACATCTGAATTTGAGAGAGAAGAGCCAAATAAGTGGCTGTACAGTGCAGTGAAAGAATTGGGTCAAGGCTATAAGCATTCTCCTGCTATGATTTAGATAGATTTGTTTATTTTGATAGAATGGTCCTTTCTTTCTCCCTCCTCCTACTTCTCCTTTTCCTTCTCCTTTTTCTTCTTCTCCTCTCCCGTCTCCTTCTTTTTCCTCTTTCTCTTTCTTCTCTTCTTTATACAGGAACCTGCTGGGAAGTTAAATATTCAAACTAATCAGAGAATGCAAGTCTGACTCGATTCAAATGGTGAGAAGCTGCACGCAGATAGTAGTTAAAATTATATCCCGCCAATTTCCTCCCCTTCCTTTTCCTCCATCACCTTTTCCTTTTCTTAATGCTCTTTCCTCTCCTCCTTCTCCTTCTCCTCTTTATTCTCCTCCTTCATCTTCTTCATCTTTTGCAATAGCACTGAGGTGTAACATTGTCAGAGATTGTGCAAAAGAGAAATCTGGAGTCCAACAGTAGAAATCTGGGTTCTATTGTTTCTTAGCTATGTGACCTCAGGCCCGTTATTTAACATCTCTAATCCACAGGAGAATAAGAGTACCTACCTCATCATATTACGGAATATTTAAGTGAGGTAGTGTAAGTAAAGCTCTTAACAGATCTTAGTCTAGAAACAGGCATTACATGTTAACAATTTATCGTAGCCATAGCCATGACATTTTCATCTATTCTATTTTCTTTTATCCCATCTATTTTCATTGTCTCTATAACAAGAGATTGGACTACTAGATTTATTTTTACAATTTAACAGGTAAGCATATTATGAAGATAGGGAAAATAATTTTACAAACATTGGCATATCTTTTAGAGTAAGAAGAGAGATTTATTTTGAAATTGGCATGATATAGTTACGTTTCTTCCTTAATTTAAATTTCTATATTTTATATATAAATCTCAATTTATATATATATATGTATATATATATATACATCTTTTGTTGTCTCCAAACTACCATAGTATGTATCAGGAAAAAGACATGCCATAAATATGTTCAATGTTTTCAAAGATGACAATTTTAAATGTGAAAACTGGATGAGATGACATGAAGATAATATGGGGCTAATAAGATGGAAAGAACCAGGAAAATTTGGATTTAATTCCACCTTGAATCCATTCCACCAAAGTTCAATGTAATGCAAGGCCTGAGCAAAAATTCTTTTAGACTTCTTTGTTCTTTTGCACTGTAAAATTAGGTTAATGTAATATAATTTTTAAAGGATCATATCTCAGTCCAGTTAGTAATATTACTAATTGTTTTAGAGGATTAAAAAAAATGAGAAAAGAAAAATATATAATTTTAGAATATGGATGCATCTGGAGGGGTTTGTTTAAAGCTTCAAGATACTAGAAAGCATTAAAGAGTATTGGGCTGGCAGGATACATTTTGATGTGCTAACTCTGACCAGGAAAAAATACTTTTGTAAAACCCTTTAGAATGGTTCTTCCATGGAAACTTCTTTGACCTAGAATCACAAATGTGACCACGAGGGAAAAGATGAGGCTCCTAATGGGCTGCTATGGGGATGTGGATCTACTTAATAACAGATGTGAATGATATGTTGTTGACTTGTATTTTATTTTTTATCTCTTGTTTTTGCTTATGGAAATATGAGTTGAGAAAATCAGTTTGATGGTGGGTAGAGCAAGACACCCATCCTTATGCATTAGCTGAGTCTTATAGGGTCACATTTGCAAAATAGATATCACTTCAAATTTGAAACTATTTTTTTTCTTTGGAGGGATTACAGGGAGACTAAAACCACAGCAAGAAAAATACCCTTAAAGATAAGTAAATACTGAGCTTCCTAAAATTCTTCAATCCCCAAGTTTCAAAAAGGTTCAATAAAAGATTTCTTAAGAAAATTGTAATACTTTCCAAATAGTCTCATTTTAGAATGTTTTAGAAATATCATTTCTACCTGAAAAGCAACCAATTATTTTCTTGTTTTCAAAACTATCTAGAGATTACACTTATATTTCCAAGAAAAACCCAATTATGGAATAGGCATGTAAAATCATATTGATTCCCCACTAAATAAGAAACAGCAATGGGAAGAAATCACGTTTAATATTCTGCCAGTTACCCATATAAGATGATCTGTAATAAATAAATTTATCTTTTCACCATTTTGGAATAGTGACCAATTATATGACAAGTTCATTCAAAATGTTGTCAATGTCATAAAACAAGATTTATTAAATATGATAATATAAGTATAATACAGATTTCCAGAATTTTCTAGAAGTAATTGCTGATCTGTTATATTTTGGGTATTAACTCATGTTTGGTTATATGGAGTATGTTTGGGAGTGTGTGTGTATGTGTGTGTGTATGTGTGGTGTGTGCACATGTGCACGCTATTAACTCTGTACAAGTGAAAGATTGCTCAATGTAAAGATGAGATTTTCAATGTTTAATTTGCTTTACTTTGTCTGCTGTGCATTTTTGTTTTCAGAATGATGAGAAAAAAACATTAAAAGCTGATGAAATTTTCTCATGCTCATAAATAATACAAAATAAACATACTCTATTTTTCCAGTTTTAGTAAATTATTTTTCATGTGACAAAAGGAATATGATAAAAATTAAAAATTGAAAGTGGACACCAGGACAAAATCGAATCTTTAACTAAAAGCAAGCAGCTAGGTTTGGCTATAAATGAAAGACGTAATGTGCACTTTACTCTGTGCATTTTGAGCTACAATCTTTTTGTCCAATCGACCATAAATCTACCCAAAATTTCCACTTCCACTGCAAACCCTAATTTTCTTTATGAATGTGAACTAATCTAAATGCTTTTCCATAAAGAAAAATCATGTAAGAGCAAAACACAAGAAGCCACATCGTGATTTTTAATACTTGTTTGGTGCAATTTATTTTACCCTATTTTATATTGTATTTTCTTTATCACTTCAAGGAAGAAATTTTGACTGTCAGTTGAATCTTTATGAATTTTTCAGTCAAATAGTCAGAAGAAAATGTCAAATACCCAATCTTAATAATTCACATGTAGGTGCTATTACCACAGACCCCTCTGTTAAAAGATTAATACTGAAGTTATGTTACACTGAATTTATGAGTGTTTGACCATTAAGAAAGCTCCATATTTTGCAATGTTTTTCTCCACCTATTTGTCAACTATATTTAATTGATTATCCTACTGTAACATTTTAGGCTGTTTGTGAAACTCTGTCCTTAGCTATCTCCCTCTTCCAAATACATCATAAATTATAAAATCGATGGCATGCTTGTCTGGCATACATGAAATTGATAGCTTCCCTTTCTTATATTAGCATAATTTGCCAATTTATTATGAAAGAGTGAGTGACATGCTTGCCATTAGAACTGGTCATGACAGGTCACTGAAAACTAATTGATGGTGTATGAGACATGCTTTTTAATTAAAATATAAGAATGTGTTATGCTAGCCAAACACTCTTTTCTCCTTACCTTGTATTACTGAGTCAAGTATTTACTTATTTATATTGTTTAAAATTAACAATGATGAGTCAAGTTACAGAAGACATGTTCCAGAGATCAAAGTAAAATAGCATGCTTTTTTCCCTCCTCAGGGCAAGCAAAAGCACACTGCCTGGAAAACTACAGTACAAAGATGTAAATATTAAAAATAAAAAAAAACATGAATGAGACTGATTTTTACCAGGTTTACTAGGCACTTTTAGAACCTACTTTTATTCCTTTTTCTTAACTCCAACTCAATGGTATAAAGCAAGATCAGTTCCATCACTTTCACCCGCTTTCTTTCACAAAGCTATAACTTAGGCAAGAGATTCCCAGCCCCAATTGCACAATATCCTCAGGGTTATTGTGATCTCAAAGGATGTTGTGAAATTCTGGAGGCAAAATTAATTGCAGTGTAACTTAATTTTTAAAAAAATGAAACATGTACAATAAAGCACCTTTAAGAGGAGGCTTGGTGGCTGCAGAGGGTGGTTAGGAATTCAGCAAAGGATTACAGGGTGTCAGAACTCCAGGACTAGCGTGGTTGGCAGTGACTTCTCCTTTCATCCCACAGACATCTGCGGGTGAGGGCGTGAGATGAAAAGCCGTGCATCCTCTCTGTAATTTTTATTGCCACAACATTCCATTGCAGCCGCAGTATTCAGTCCCAGAAAGCTCACACATACTTCTGTTTGGGCTGAAGGCTTTCCAAAGACTTGAGTATGTTCTCTTCCCACTGTGAAGGAGGTTCTTGCTGCTTTTGATGAAACTGTGAGCTCGGATTTGTTCATTTGTTCTTTTGGTTTGTTTGGAGGCACAAAAAACTCTGACTTCTAAGCACTTTTCCGGTTGTAGCGTTGACAGACCCCAGTACAAATCTATCTTTTCCAACAACGTGCCTTTGACACATTAAGAAACACTCTTTTGTAAAATGGGACAGCACCTACCTCCTAAGTCTGATGTGAGAAAAGAGTTTTAAGTAGACTGATAAGAATGGTTTTGGGGTAGAAAAAGCTCTCTAAAGGTGGGTCCCCAATCATTTCTTAATCAGAATATCTAAATGACAGCTGCCACTTCCACAAGGAGGTGCTGACTTGGACTTTGCCATCCTGAGTTCGTGTATCTCTATTTTTTACTACAAGTCCTAGGTCATTCACAAATGAAGCCGATTTTCTCTTGTCTCCAGTCACACATTTCATCAGCTTGCTTTATTTTCACAGAAAGTAAAACCAGAAGAAGATCCTTTTGGATAATCTAGTCCAATCTCCCCCTCTTTATGACCGAGGGAACTGAAATTACATCAAAGGCATGGAGTTTCAAAGACAGTTAAGGGAACAGATGAGAATAAAACCCCACTCCCTGGACCAGAATAGCCTTGGCCCTGTCACTGTAACACACCACTTCTCTACACAACACTTAGAACAAATGTGTTTATTTCAAAGACCTATCAGAGGCGGTATGAATAAATGAGGATGGAATTAAATTAAACTTCGTTTAATTCTTCATTAACTACTGTATCCAAATTTGAATTTTGCTTTCTTACAGTCCATACCGTGAAGAGTTAACAGTTTAGTACAGGAATAATGCTAAATGTGTTTTGACTCCACTGTCGGTGAGCTGTAAATGTGAGAGCTTTAAGATAAAAGCTAATGGAGTCATAAACGAGACAAAATTTGGACCCAGTCATATATAAGACATACAGGAAGGCAAAAATATTTGTTTTTTTCCCCTGGTGCTGTCTCTGGCTTGTTTTACATTTGGAGGAGTGAATAGCCCCTTAAAAGAATTTGAGAAAATGTTTTTAAATAGAGAAGAATGTATTCAAACTACAGGTGTGATCAGCTGACGATGAATTATTTGCTTGAAGATATTTTATAGGATAAAAAGGGTGGTCCAGAACTATTTAATGATTCAGCAGCTCAGGTGCTCACCATAAGTCGGCATAATGATCTTTCTGAAAATTCTTTTGTGTGTCTATGTCCTGGATCTTAGAAGTAGGAGCAGCTTTCCTGTGCTTTTCAGGAACAATTCATTATAAGTATGCAACATTGAACTTGTGACTGTCCTCACCTCAATACCTCTTACATCAGTTCAATCATCAGGCCTTCCAGTAAAATCAAATCTGATAGTACAAAGGGCTCAATTCAGGAAGAGGGGATAAGATGTGCTCATGCAAATCGATTCCAACCCTCAGAAATCTTGCTGCTTGACTTCTCCAGGCACAGTAAGTTCTAGTCCTGTCATTTGATTCCTTGGGTAACTTTGCATCATTTCCAGTTATTGCCCAGCTTCTTCTGCTCCTTCCTCCTCACTTTCCAAATCCATAGATCTGGGTATAGGGCTTCTACGTTATAATTTATACATCAAGTTTTACGACAGAGGATGCAAAGATTTTTTTTTGCATTGGTTTATTCCATTTGAGCTACATCAAATTAAAGGGCTTGTTCTTGAATTCAACTTTGGAAAATATTTTATATACATTGTTTTGTTAATCCTGGACTTTAAAAATACTGGTCACTTGCTTAAATGCATTTTACAGGCTGAAACACAATGGCCTCAAATTTAGACTTCAATTCTGTAATGAACTGACATCAGTAAAAGATGACAGCAAGTAATGTGGAATATGCTAAAATCCGTAGGATGAACATTTGTTTAGAAGCAAAACCACCAGATTAGGTGTGTTTTGAAAGATATCATCTTTTTTTATTTTTTATTTTTATTTTGAAATCATTTCAAACTTAGTTACAAGAACAATACAAACCTCATACAGAGAACTCCAACACACCCCTGTCCCATCAACTACCCAGATTGACCAGTTTTAACATCTTGCCACCTTTGCTGTATCAGTGTATCATCCATCTATCTATCATCTTTCTCTCTCTCTCTCTCTCTCTATCATTTTCTGAATGTCTGAGAGCAGCTTGCACATATCATACTCCATGAACACATAATATTTTTATGTACATTTCCTACAAAGATATACACTTATGTAATCACCTTAAGGGCAGTTATCAAGCTCAAGAAATTTAATGTTGATATAAAGCTTACATTCTCTATTCCGTTTTTTCTTATGTCCCATTAGTGTCCTCTTGAGGTTTTTCTCCTCCGTTCTTAGATCTTGTATTAGTCAGCCAAAGGGGTACTGATGCAAAATACCAGAAATTGGTTGGTCTTTATAAAGGGTATTTATTTGGGGTAGAAGTCCACAGTTACCAGGCCATAAAGCATAAGTTTCTTCCTTCACCAAAGTCTGTTGCCATGTGTTGGAGCAAAACAGCTGCTGATGTTTGCCAGGGTTCAGGCTTCTTGGGTTCCTGTCTTCCCAGGGCTCCGTTTCTCTCTGAACTCAGCTCCTCTGTTTCCTCCACAAGGTCAGCTGTAGACCATGAGGCTCTCTAGGCTTTGCGTCTCTCCACAAGGCCAGCTGTGAACTGTTAGGCGAACAGCTTATCTCTTTTCCTGGGACCTTCTCTCCAGACTCAGACTCGCTTCTTTGTGTGCTTACTTCCCTGGGCTCCAGCATTAAAACTCTGCATCAGAACTCCAACATCAAAACTCCAACTAACTCCTCTGCTCTGCCATGTAGTTTTATCTCTGAGTCCCCACCCACCAAGGGGCAGGGACTCAACGTCCTACTGACGTGGCCCAATCAAATCCCTAATCATAGCTTAATCATGCCCAGAGGAACAAACCAGTTTACAAGCATCATCCACTATTTATTTTGGAATTCATAAATAATGCCAAACTGCTACAGATCCCATCCAGTATCATGTATTGCATAAAATTGTCATTATCGCTTTAGTTTCTCTCTTTTTTTTAATTGTGGAAATATATATAACTTCCCATCCCAACCCCTCCCAAGCATACCATTCAGTGGGATTAATCACATTCACAGTTTGCAGTACCCTCACCACCATCCATTACTGATAACTCTCCCTTCACTCCAAATAGAAAACTTACACTCATTTTATATTAACTTCCCACTGCCCCTGCACCTCACCCTTACTAACCTGTGCTTTCCTTTCTCTGTGAATTTGCATATTCTCTGATATTTTTGTGTGTGGTTGCTATGGGGCTTAAATTTAACATCCTAAATTTATGTAGTTCTTCTCACAAATTACATATTCATACATTATGTGTTCCAGACCATTGATTTATCAAAACATTTTATGCATTTGCCTTTTAGATCCTGTAGGAAATAAAAAGTGGAGTTTCAAATGACATTTATATTTAGCCATATCATATTCTTTACCAGAGATCTTTATCTCTTTGTGTGGCTTCAGTTAATTGTCTAGTAACCTTTCCTTTCACTGTATGGAACTCCCAGTAGCATTTCTTGTAGGATCAGTCTAGTGGTGATGAACTCCCTCAACTTCTGTTTATCTGGGAATTTCTTGATCTCTCTCTCATGTTTGAAAGACAGTTTTGCTGGACACAGAATTTTTGGTTGGTTATTTTTTGGTTTGTCTGTTTTCAGCACTTTTTATTTATTTATTTTTAAAATTTATTTTTTTGCCCACCCCCCTCACTGTTTTGAGCTCACTGTCTCCTCTCTGTGTGTTCTTCTGTGTCTGCTTGTCTTCTCTTCAGGTGGCACTGGGAACCCATCCTGGGACCTTCTGGAGAGGAGAGAGGCTGCTCAATCTCTTGCGCCACCTCAGCTCCCTGGTCTGCTGTGTTTCTTACTGTCTCTCTCCTGTGTCTCTTTTTGTTGTGTCATATTGCTGCACCAGCTCTCCGCGCAGGCCTGCACTCCTGCGCAGTCCTGCACTCCTCCGCGGCCCAGCACCCTGTGTGGGCCAGTGCTCCACACAGGCCAGCACTCTGTGTGAGCCAGCTCTCCACTTGGGCCAGCTCACCACGCGGGCCAGCTTGCTCTTCACCAGGAGGCCCCGGGAATCGAACCCTGGACCTCCTATATGGTAGACGGGAGCCCACTTGCTTGAGCCACATCCACTTCCCCAGCACTTTAAACATGTTTTCCCACTGGTTTCTTGCCTTGATGATTTCCAATCAGAAATTAATGTTTAATCTTATTGAGTTTCCCTTGTATATGATCCATTGTGACCTCTTGTGACCATTATGATCTCTTGTGACCTTCAGAATTCTCTGTCTTTGACGTTTCAGAGTTTGATGATAACATGGCATGGCGTGGGTCTATTTGGATTATCCTGTTTGGAGATCATTGAGTATCATGGATGTGTAAATTCATGTCTTTCCTTAAATTTGGGAAATTCTCTTTCTTCTCCTGGGACTCCCACAATGCATATATTGATATGCCTGACGGTGTGTTGAACACCTCAAGGGAATTGTTAAATTTCTGTTACTGTGGTCTTCAGTTCTGTTTGTTTCTTTTTCATAATTTCCATCTCCTTATTGATATT
Source organism: Cabassous unicinctus (assembly GCA_029593785.1). Taxonomy (NCBI): domain Eukaryota; kingdom Metazoa; phylum Chordata; class Mammalia; order Cingulata; family Chlamyphoridae; genus Cabassous; species Cabassous unicinctus. The sequence continues at coordinate 33,010 of JAQZBX010001041.1, read as the reverse complement.
CAAAATTCTCTTGTGTTCATCTACAATTTTCCTGATTTCTTTTAGTTCTTTGTCTATGTTTTCCTTTAGAACTTTGGCCATATTTACGGCCATTTTAAAAAAAGTCTTTGTCTGGAATGTCCCAGGTCCGATCTTCCACATTGATGGCTTTTAATGCTTTAATTTTCTCCTTTGCCAGGGCCATCGCTTCCTTTTTCTATGTATGTTTTCTAATATTTTGTTGACACCTGAATGTTTTGATATGTTAATATGTTATCACTGGAATTCAGACTCTGAGGCGCCTGTCCCTAAAGCTTGCATCCAGCTAATGTTATCACAGAGCTTTCCCTGAATGCCAGGAGCAAACAAAAAGGAGGAGGAGGAAGAGGAGGAGGAAAGAAAACACCTTTCCCAGTCTTTGCAGATTTCCTTTTGTGAATGCTCTCCTTCAGGGTTTATCCATACAGTGAGTTTGGAGAACAGCTCCAGGCCAAAGCCTAGGGGCCTTCCTGATCCTTTCCGTGCATGCCTCCTGTCCTGGGCTTGTGTATGTGGCTCTAAGAATTCTCATTTACAGGAATACAAATGTACCCACTTCCCTAGTAAAGTTTCCTCAAGGTCTGGGGCAAGGTACCAGATGTCCTTTAGCCAGCAATCCCTTGTCCCAAGTAGCGCGACCTAACTGCTGTTCTGTGTGGGAGCTTGGCGAGACCCTTTTTAAATGCAGGGTAAGTTCTGGGATGATGAATTCCTCAGATCACCACAGGGCAGACTGGGCCAGCATGAGGGTTAATCTTCTCCCTCCTGTACTAGGACCAGGGATCCGCACTGGGAGCACGTGCTGGCTCCCTGCTGAAACCAGCCAGGGGATGGGAGCAGGGCCAACCAGAGATTCAGGTGCCAAGAGATCCCACCTTTTTCTTCTTTGGCACTCACCCAGTCTCTGCAATCCTTTAACTGTTTTCTGGAGCTTTTAAAAAGAAGTTTCTGCAAGTTTTTGATGGTTATTCATTCAAGGTTTTTGTGTGGGGACGGAGCCCTGAATCATCTCACACTGCCGTCCAGGTCAGAGTGAGGCCCCTAGGGACAAAAGACAAGTCTTTGTGCCTCCCATCCTGCATATCATTTTTCTTTCAGCACTGTAAATTCCCCCTTGTGGATTTCAGTCTTCCTTACCTGACATCACCAGATAACCTCTCTTGATGTAGAACTGTGCAGTGTGGGAAGAGCATGGACTTTGGTATCACAGTGACCTAGATTTGAATCTAGGCTTTCTGCCCGACTATGCCTGTGACCTTGGATAAATCATTTAACCTCTTCTAGCCTCCGTTACCAAATCTGTGAGGTGGAGATTATGATACTTATGTTTTATGGTCAAAATAAAGTCAAATGAAAGGATGTTTGTACAACACCAAAGAAGTTGCACTAAATGTGTAGGTAGTACTAACTCTATTTTTCTGTTAAAGAACCTGCAACACAAAAATGTGTGATCTTAATCAGATCCTTTTTTGTTGTTGTTTACCATTTTTGGCCTCAAAACTTTCATTCATTTATTAAACAATTTGTTGAACAACTCAACATGCAGTGATAGTTACATGAGATGAGACTATTAGCTGTAATTCAGGCCAATAAAGTGTAAAGGGATAATTTACACATTATTTATTTGATAAATATTTGTGGGAAAGGGATATTTTAAATTGTTATTTATTTGATGAATAATTACATAGTCCTTGTTATATGCCAAGCACTGTCCTATGCTCTTTATAAATATTAACTCTCTTAAATCTCATAATAACCTATGCTATTGTGTTATTATTCTTATTATTTTATACAAGGGGAATTTACACAGGGGAATTCAGTAATGTGTCTAAGGCTGCACAGTTAGTTGGTGGTGGAAACAGGATATAAACTCTCTTTGCAGCTAAATGGTGCAATGCATTTAAGCATAGTAACAAAAAAGTAATCTGCAAGTTTCAAGAAAAGCATTCTGTGACTATTGCTAACAATGTATTTCATAGCAAGTCCTTAGGCTAGCCTGGTAGAGCTAGTGCGAGCAGGAAATGTTCCTCTGGATTAAATCACAGGAAGAGTAGCCAAGGCTGTCTTTTTCTTTACTTTGTGTATTTAAGTTCTTATCTTATTGCTATACTACAAGTGAGCTCTGGTGAAAAGAAAATTCATTTTTGCCAGAAAGTAAGCTTCTTGATAAAAAAACAATCCTCTCTGTCTAACTCAACACCTTATAAACACCTTATACACTATGCCTAAAATAGCACTAAGCACATAGTAGGTGCTCGATAAATATTGGCAGAATGTTGACTCTTGAAGGGATGCCTTTGGATTACATCAAAGCTAGTCAATCAAGTAAGGCCAAAAGGAATATAGCATGTTTTGGTTCAAATCAGTTGCTACTTCTGGATTTTAGTCCAAACTTTATCGACAATTTAGATTGTGATCTGAGGTGATCTACTTCAGCTCCCTGTGTCTCTCTTTCCCCAGCTGTTGAAGACCAATTCTACTTCTAAAAGGGTATAGGCAGATAGCCCTTTGATGTTTTGTTCTTAATTTTAGCTTGCCAGAGATTTATTGACTGTAATTAGTATCTTAGTCTTGCAGTAGTAGGAGGAGAACAATAATGGTGCACAAGCAAAACCAAATATGCCAGATGAATATACACAGCATCCCTCTGGAGGTTGGAGGTTTGGCACGATGAGCAAAGAGCCCTGACTGATTAACTCTGCCCCTGATTAGAACTTTGACTCACCGTATGACTAAACACACCTCAGATATTTGTCTCAGGCCGGCCCTGGCTGACTCATAATCTATGGTTTAAGATGACGAGCTGAACCACCTTTGATCTTCTCCTTGCAAGAATCTCAAAGAAGATAATACCCTGTGTACCAGCAGAGCCAACTCAACTGCCACAGAGGTTGTACCCAGCTTCCATTATTCTGATTCATGGGAGAAGAAATTACAATAGAAACAGAGCATGAAATATCACTTTCAAGTTTGCACATGGGGTGAAGAAGCTGATGAAGTTGTACTCAGTTGCTCAGCTTTGTAGAAAAAAATATCTGAAAGCATGATATATACCTTAAAACATCAGCAACATCCACATAAAATTAGACACAGGTAACCAAACATCAAAAAGAACTTTCTCCCCTGTTTTCTACTTCTGACTTTTGTACAGTTGCATATTGTAATCTTTAGAAGCAGAAGCTGAGCAAAGTTTGGGGTGAAGAGTATTTGTCAGGGATCAACACCTGGGGAAGGAAAGGGCCAGCAGGAGGATTGGGCAAAGACTGATGTCTAACTTCAAGTGAGGACTGGCAAAGTCTTGGCCAGGCGTATGGGGCGCTCTGGGGCACGTTTGGCCTGTCAGCCTGTCTCTCAGTGAACAGACTGGGCTTCGGGAAATGCCCAGAGGTCACTCCCCAGTTAGGGGCCGCCCTGGGAAGGGCACGACTTCGGACAGGCGCTCCCTGTACCTCTGAGAGGGCCCTGACAGAGCTGATGACTTGCAGCTGGTTTGATCAGCATTATCAGCATGAGAGGACACAGTCCTTCCATGAAAGTCGCCTGGGCGGCAAACCTCCCTGTCCACTAGGTATATCACACTGTGAATTATCTTTAAGGAGAAAAAGGATGGCTGTGCCCAAATTTCTATCAGACACACATAATCACTTGAGAATAAAAATGTTACTAAATGATTTAGAATGAACGGCTTCCTTATAGAACCATATAACTGGGAAGCCAGAATGAAGTTAACTTTCTGTAACCTATAGATCTCTTCAGACCAAGGAATGGTTCTCCAATTCTATGTTTTATTCCCAACTGTTGCAAAATCATTATTAACACTTATCTAGCTAAAAGACTGGATCTTTTAATTTGCCATTTCTCTAGGATATTGTACAACCATATGCCTCAAGTTGTTAGAATTTACTGTAGATTAGTGAAATCTTAATGTGTGTGTTTGTTATAATTTTATAAATGAATATAATATAAACACATATACATGTATGTATATGCATTTGTACTTATATATCTCACAAAGTCTAAACTATAATTCACTAAGAATGTGTATCTCTGGAAATCTTTTTCATAAAATGTATCAAAAAGCATAGCAATAACAAAAACATCAATTCACTACCTGCACCTCACTATATAATTCTTACCTGTAATAAACTAATCAATCAATATACAGGACCTTTCAGATCTAATACATAGTAATGATATCATGAACTATGTAGAATTTTTTTCTTAGAGTCGTGAATACTTGAGCATGATCAAAAGTCTCTCTAAGTTATAGCTAACACTACTGATTTATAAATGTGATTGTGGCTTAAAGCGGTAGTCTGCAGGTGTAAGTATCAATTGAAAGGAAGCTAGAGAATAATCTAGGGGCTGTATAACATATTGATTTCAGTGGGGGATGAAGATTTTGGTTAATAGAAAAAATATAAGAATGTTCTTCTTTTACAAAGTATTAAGAATATGGTGATACACAGGAAAATTACAATTAATGTAACTTATGGATGATAGTTAACAGTAATATTGCAATATTTTTGCAGCAATGGTAAAGAAGATATATCAATTCTAAGGGACAAAAATAGGGGGGTTTCACCAGGTATGGGATTTTTCCTTTTGGAGTAATGAAAATGTTCTAAAATTGACTGAGGTGATGACAGCACAACTCTGGGATGAAAATGAGATCCACTGAGTGTACACTTTGAATGGATTGTACAAAGCATGGGACTGTATAACACAGTGAAATCTTGTGGTAGAAGATGGACTGTGGTTAGCAGGACAAATATGAGAACATTCTCTCATGAATTGTAACAAATATATAATACTAATACAGACTGTTAATAATCGGTTGGGTTGGGAGAAAATACACCAAATGTAAGATATTGGCTATAGTTAGTAGTAATATTTTGATGATGCTTTTTCATAGTTTGTAACATGTATTTTACAACACTCCAAAATGTTGGTGGTGGAGTGATGTATGGAAGCCCTGTATGCATGGTTGTTTTGTAAGTTCACAATTTTTACTATATACTTATGGCTTATGTATCTTCATGTATGAATGATATACTTCAATAAAAGAAATACGGTATCATGAATAAGATCAGAAGAAATCACAGAGGCCACTGAGGCAGCTTTGCAAAACTTTGGAAATTACAAAAATTAGACACAGGTCATGAATTAACTATATTTGACATTTTAAAGAGATAAAATAAGAGCTTCAAAATATGAAAATTAGAAAATTATATTTCTTAATGTATGAAACTCCCAGGACAGCTTTGACAAATTACAACAAACTGTGTAGAGTAAATATCAGAAATTTATTCTCTTACAATTCTGGAGACAAGAAGTCTGTCAGGCCCGTGCTCTGTAGGAACTCTCTAGGGAAGTTCCTTACTTGTCTCTTCAAGCTTCTCATAACCTCAGGTGTTCCTTGACTTTTGGAAGGATCACTACAATCTCTGCCTTTGTCTTCACTTGATTGTATTTCCTCTGTATTTCTGTCTGTTTCTTCACCTCTTCTTATAAGGTCACCAGTCACACTGGATTTAGGGTTCACCCTAACTCAGTATGGTCTCATCTTAACTTGAATGCATTTGCAAAGACCCTATTTCCAGAAAGGTTACATTCACAGATACCAGGAGTAAAGAATTCAACAAAATTTGTTGGGGGGAGGGACACAACTTCTCCAATGACATCAAATAACAAATAGAATTTATGTAAATGACAACTATAATATTGGAAATTAAAACTCCAAGGAATGTGTTTATTGGCAGATTAGACACAGTTGAAGAGAAAATTCGTGAACTGAAAGAAATAAAAGAGGAAATTATTGAAAACACAGCAATTTTACATTTAGATATAGACAACTTTGGCATCTAAAATAAGTGATAGAATATTTGAAAAATGAGTTAAGAGATGAAGAAGCTATTATAAGATATTCAAGCTAAATCTAATCAGAGTTACAGAGGGCAAGAAGAGAAAGGGACATACAAATATTTGAAGAAGTAATGGCTTAGAATTATATTTAGCTGACAACAGACACAGAGTCATGTATTCACAAAGCCCTATAAACACCAAATAGAATGAATAAAATAACTTACTACTAGACACATAAAAAATTACATAACACCAAAGAAAAAGAGGAAAAGATTTTAAAAGCATCCAGTGGCTGAAAGAATACTAATAATTATATTCAGGGCTGACTTCTCATAGGTAACATGTAAACCTGGAAGATAGTTTAATAGTTGAAAAGAAAAAATATCTACTTTGAATATTATTTCTCTCAAATCTTCCAAGAGAAAGCTCAAAGGTCGGATATTGTAAACGGAGAGATTTTATAACAATGGATTAATACTAAAGGAAATCTGAGGCATGTTAAGCAAGGGAAAGCGATCCTACATGTAAACCCTGAGATGTTAGAATGAATGAAGAGAAAGAAAGAATTAAACATGTGTGTATAAATAAACAAACTTTAACAGTTAAAGCAATAATAATAATAAATGCATAATTATATATATATAATAAGCAAGGTTAAAAATGATATAAAATTAAAATATGTGACATTAATACCATATATTGTGAGCTGCATAAATGGGGTTAAATTATTTTAAGGCCTTGATATTTTTTGGGAGTAGGGTAAAGATATTGATTTACTGTAAACATTGATGCATTTAAGTATGAATGGTAAAACTTCTCAGATAATCATTAAAAATAGAGCACATATTTTACAAGATAGCAGACAAAAAATGCAATGAAATCCTTAAATCTAAAACAATTCAAAGAGAAAAGTATAGATATGATAGAAAAGGCAAGGAAAGTATCACAAGATAACCCAGTACAATTAAGTACATGTACACACATGTATACTTACAATAAAGTTAAATGGAGTAAATGATGCTACTTAATAAAATAATGTCAGGCTTAAATAAATAAAAACCCTTCCTCAAAAATTCACTTCAAAGCTGTTTCCAAGACATATATGTAAAACACAAGTTTCTGAAAAAGCAGAAAATAACAGAATGTGGTGAGACACACCAGAAAAGAAACCTTATAAATCAATATAAATATTTTTAAAACTTTATGGCAAAAATTATTTCAAGAGTTAAAGAGCATCACTTCACAAAGATATTTGGTGTACCAAAATTACACAATAAGTTTTAATTTTAAGAAACAAATAAAAAATAGAATGAAAGTATTTAAAGCAAAAATTCTCAATATTCTAATGAAAATTAACTACTGAACAATCATATTGGAGTTATTCAGATACCTCTTTCAGTAATTGACCAGCCAAGTAGATTACAAAAGTCAGTAATGATATACAACATTTGCATACATATAACAAACCCGATCTAATGTGCAATAAAGGATGCTGTACTCAACATATGCAGAATATACATTATTTTCAAGTACTTATAGAACATTGATGAATATTGACTACATACTGCTCTATAAAACTCATCTCAACAAATGCCAAAGGATAAGTTATCATACAGAATATATTCTCTGACTCTTCTCCCAAACGTGTATGAACTATCTCTCACTTAAAATCTATGAGATTCTCTTTACAATCAGGCTTGGCCTTTATTGTATTTATTTATGTATTATTCCACTTATTTCTCCACTCATCTCCTGCCATACACATTAGATTGTGAAGGTTTTGTTGTTAGGGTCTGTGTTGTTCTCATGTTGTTATCTCCATTCAATCTTAATACAGAGCTTTTATTCAAGACAGTACATTTGTCTAATTTAATTTATGCTTTGCAAGATGGACCACCACAGCCAGATCTAGGTCTGCAAAGCCCTGTGTAATTGGTTATTCCCAGCATTACTGTGATAGTGGAAGCACTGTGAGCACAGGAAGACCAATGATATTGCAATATGAGCTCTGAGAAGTCTGATTCTTCACTCTTCCCTAAGTGTATTACATTAGACCATGTTGACTCTGGTCTAACCTCTTTCAGCTACTTAAAATATAAAACAAATTACTTCACTTCAAAAATATTTATTTCCAGAATTCTAGTGTTTTGGAGGACATTGCAATCACTGAGCTGAATTAATTGCATAAGTTATTTAAAGAAATTTCCCCCTCAAAAGAAAAGGATTAACATTTCATGTTTGTGTAGAGTAGATGGTGTCTTAAGAGCCAATCCAGAAAAATTTCATGAGTATATTACAACCTTTCTAAAATAGCAATACTAAATGAAATATTTCAAGCATACATAAAAGCATAGAAGATAATAGTATACCAATTTGGCAATTTTAGCATTTTTTGAATATTAGTTTCATATCTTTTTGTTGGTTGTTGTTTAAGCCAAACAAATATCACAGATGCAGTAGAAGTCCCTTGTTTGTCCTCACCCATCAAATGGGATCTCTAATAGAAACTCTTGCTTTGTTTTAACTACAAGAATAAAAACAGTGCTACAGCAATATACTCTGGACGTAGAACATATTATTAGAATTGACAGTAGAACAAAAACTCTTCCTGAAGAGGAATTGTGGGAAGATGCAGAGTAGGAAGCTCCAGGAATGAGTCCCTCCACCAGAACAATTATTAAACCAGCAGAAACTGTCTAAATCAACTATTTTGAAAATCCAGAGTCCAGAAGAACACTATACAGCATCTAGGGAAGAGGAGGAGGAAGAGGCTGGTAAATTATGGCAAATACCAGTAAATTGTTTGCTCTGCATGGGGTTTACTATTGCCCACCCCCCACTTTAGTGACAGGCAGCAGTGAGGTCTGGCCCCTGGAAAAGCTTTCTGGTGCCAGAAAGGGACATAAAAACCCACTTCCCCAAGATTGAGGGCAGGAGTGGGGGGTGGGACAGGGAATGTGGGCTGATGCCTTAGCATTGCTTTTGATTCCTTATTTGGATCACTGGGGGCCTGTTTCTGAGAGCAGCCATTGTTCCAACTCACCCCAGACAAAGCAGTGAAGGAGACTCCAAGAGTGTCTGCTCCCTCAGAGCTGCAGAAGATTGCATTTGCTGGGCAGGGGCCACATCAAGAAAGCACAGCTTTGGTGAGCCGTGGGAGATGCTCCTGTGCCCTTCCTCTCATCCTGGCCCATTCTCCATCTCCCAAGAAAAAGAACTAAAAGTCATCCAAACTGGAAAGAAAGGAAAATTTTCCCTATTTGCAGATGAAATTACCCTATATACAGAAAATTCTGAAAAACCCACAATGAAGCTCCTAGAGCTAATAAGTGAGTTCACCAAAGTGGCAGTGTACAGGATAAGCATCCAAGAATCTGTAGTGTTCCTCACACTAGTGATGAACTATCAGAAGAAGAAATCAAGGAGAAAAAATCCATTTACAACAGTAAATAAAAGAACCAAATATCTAGGAATGTATCTAACCAAGGATGTAAAAGACCTGTACATAGAAAAGTACAAAATATTACTAAAAGAAATCAAAGAAGACCTATATAAATGGAAGGATATTCTGTGTTCATGGATTGGAGAACTAAATATTGTTAGGGTGTCAATTCTACCCAAAGCGATTTACAAATTCCACGCAATCCCAATAAAAATTCCAATTTTTTTTTGCAGAAATGGAAAAGCCAATAATAAAATTTATATGGAAGGGTAAGGGACCCTGAATAGCCAAAGCTGCCTTGTAAAAGAAGAATGAACTTGGAAAACTCACAGTTCCTGGTATTAAAACTTCTTACAAAGCCATGTAATCAAAACAGCACGGTACTGGCACAAGGACAGACGTACAGAATAATGGAATTAAATTGAGAGATCAGAAATCAACCCTCAAATATATGGGCAACTGATTTTTGACAAAGAGGAAAAGACAAATGGATTGGGAAATAATAATTTCCTCAACAAAAGGGCCTGGGAAAACTGTACCTCTGTTTGGGGCAAGGGAGAAAGTGTTCTCTTAGCTTACATCATATACAGAAACCAACTCAAAATCAAATGAAAATCTAAATATAAGAGCAAAACTATCAAACTCCTAGAAGAAAACATAGGGAAATCTCTTCAGCAGTGTTAGGCAGTGTTTTCTTAGAATTTATACCCCAAACCAAGCAACAAATGAAAAAGTAGATAAATGGTACCACATCAAAATTAAAAACGTATGTGCATTAAAGCACTTTATCATGAAAGTAAAATGACAATCTACACAATGGGAGAAAACATTTGGAAAACACATATCTGATATGGGTTTAATATCTAGAACATATAAAGACATCTTTCAAGTCAACAACAAAAATACAAAAAATCCCATTTAAAAATAAGCAAAAGACTTGAATAGACATTTCTCCAAAGATATACAAATAGCCAAAAAGGTCATGAAAAGATGTTCCACATCATTAGCCATCAGGGAAATGCAAATCAAAACCACAAGAAACCATTTCACAGCCACTAGAATGGCAACTATAAAAAATAAATAAATAAATAAATTTACAAGTGTTGCAGAGGATGTAGAAACATAAGAACACTCATTCATTGCCGGTGGGAATGTAAAATGGTGCAGCTGCTTTGGAAGATAGGGCATGGGGTGGGTTTAGGGAATAGTGAGTTAAGACATAAAATGTACAGAGTTTCTGTTTGGAACAATGGAGACGTTTTGGTAATGGAGAGTGGTGAAGTAGCAAAACATTGTGAATGTAATTTTCAGCACTTATTTATACTTTTGAATTTAGTTAAAAGGGGAAATTTTAGGTTGTATATATGTCTCTAAAATAATTTTTAAAAAATCTATGGAACTGCATAACACAAACAGTGAATCCTAAGTTATACCATGGACATGATTAATGGTACAGTCATGAAATTGTGCTTTCATCAGTTATAAAAAATGTGCCACACCAATGCAAGGTGTTAACCATAGGGTGATATATGGGAAACCTGTATTATATACATGATTTTTCTGTAAACCCACAACATCTCTAATTAAAAAAATCTCTTTCTGAGGCTAAGGAGAAAGTTAGATATCTTTTTTAAGCTCACTAAAACCAAGCCTATTGCTTGATTTTGACGATTAATTTACTTATTTTATTTTTTAATATTTAATATATTTTTTTATTAGAGAAGTTGTGAGCTTACAAAACAATCATGCATAAAGTGCAGAATTCCCATACATCATCTCTCTACCAACACTTTGCATTGTTGTGGAACATTTATTACAGATTATGAAAGAACATCATTAAAATATTACTACTAACTATGGTCCATAGCTTACATTTGGTATATTTTTCCATGCACCCCCTATTATTAACACCATGCATTAGTATTATATATTTGTTATAGTTCATGAGAGAACACTCTCATATTTGTACTGTTAACTACAGTCCATCATCCACCACATGGTTCACTTGTTATACAGCCCCATGCCTTGTACAATCCATCCACAGTGTACACTCAGTGGCTTTCACTCTAATCACAGAGTTTTGCTGTCGTCACCTTAGAACATTTTTTAATGTTTTCCTTAGTCCAAAATAAAAAATTCTTTATCCCCCTGTTATTGACTCTTAACATTGATATAGTACTTTCTTTGACATTGATGCTAGAATATTATAATATTGCTCTTAACTATAGTCCATAAGTTACATTAATTGTATTTTCCCTATGCATCACCACATTCTTACCACCTCATTTATTTTTAAGAATCATCAGCATCTACTTACACATCCAGTTATTTATTGTTTAATAAATCTATCTAAAATTTGAGCTAGAATTATAAGGATGTAAAAATCAAGCAAATGATTGGAAACTTGGCTGCAAACACACCACTAAATTTCAAATAATTAGAGATGACAGATACTCAGGTTCAATGAATAATACACTCTCTTTATGTGTCAAGTTAGGTATGAAAAAAATGGTAGAATTAGTCACTGGAAAAATACACTTAATTTACTAAAAGAGGGATAGACTTTCTCTAATTTTACTTTTTAACAGCTGAGTCATTTGCTTTCAGCTTACCTGCCATATGTCATAATAATCACTGTCTTGCTGAAACCCTAACAGAAGATCCCAAGAAATAAAAGGAATTAAAAATTTAACACAGCACACCAAAGGCTAAGCCATTCAGCTAACAAGCCCTTGAAGATTGGGACCACTCCAGGTATTAAATTGTGGTGGGGGAGGGGATGTGACTCAAGCAGTTGAGCTCCCACCTCCCACATGGGAGGTCCTGGTTTGGTTCCCCGTGCCTCCTGAAAAAAACAAAAACAAACAACAAGCAAAACAAAGGAAAACACCAACCCAGGGAAGCTGATGTGGCTCAGTGGTTGAGCACTGGCTTCCCAATTACCAGGTCCTGGGTTCAATGCCCAGTACCTCAAAAAAAAAAAAAAAATTGTGATGGAGTCTTTGAGGTCCTAAATAATAGCATCTCTCTTATCAGTCTGGGTTCTGAACAAATTGAGAAGAAAGACCAATGAATAAGGCAGATGGGAGAGAATAAAAAGTATTTTTAATAGAAAAAGTCTAAATCAGACATGAGAACTTTGGGAGAGAGACAAATAGGACACTTATGAAACCCAGAATTATGCATGCTCTTTCACTGCCATGTTGGTCCAGGGTAGGCAAACAACTAAGGGTATCCAAGTGAGAGTTATGCAATGGAAGAAGTGGGGTGAATGCCTGTTTCCTGCAGGTATCTATTGCCTAAGGGGAATAAGGTCTTTACTGGACATGTCCAGTTCCTCTCTCAAACTCATCCATCAGATAACTCATTGACTTTTTTCAAAATATTTTTTTCGATATAATTTACAGCTGATGATCCAAATGAATAAAACAAAATAAACATGGTAAGTAATTTTCTAGATCAGCATTGTCCAATAAAAATATAATGCAAGCCACATACACATATTTAATTTTTTGGAGGCCAAATTTTAAAAAGTATCTCAAAAGAAACAGAAGAGTGCAAATATTCTCACTGACCTGATTTTGTAATAATCAGGGTAGGCTAAACATTCGCTTTATTAAAAACCATGTATGTGTCTCCAGACCTAGTTTTTCTCCCTAGGTCTGGTTTTTGGAATGCTGGTGATAAACTAAGCCTGATTTATTACATGACCATCCTGTATGGCAAAAGACTGTAACTTTGGGTATCTTTGGTCAACCTTAAGAGATATAGCAGGGGGACAGATGTAGCTTGGGTGGTTGGACGTCCGTCTCCCATATGGAGGGACCTGGGTTCGATCCCCGGGACCTCCCGGTAAAAATAAAAAAAATAAAAATATAGAAGCATGTGGGCCGCCAGGCCCGTGAGCCACGCAGCAAGATGATGACGTAACAGGAGAGTGACAAAAGGGAGAGCTAAGATGAGACGCACTGAAAAACCAGGAACTAAGGTGACACAGGCGTTAGGACACCTCTCTCCCACATGGGAGATTCTGAGGATCGAATCCCAGTGAAGACAGGAGGAGAAGGATGAGAAGAGAGGGCAGGAAACAGACAGAGATTTGCCCCAGTGAATGGACACAGAAACAGCAAAAACGGGGGGATACGGGGGGTGTAAATGGACAAAAGTAAATAAATAAATAAATAAATCCTTAAAAAAATGTATAAGGGAGGAAGATACGGACTATAGTTAGTGATAATACTTTGACGATGCTCTTTCATGATTTGTTAATACATGTTTCACAACAATGCAGGGTGTTTGGGGGCGGGGGGGTGATGTGTGGGCGCCCGGTATGATGTTAAGCTTATTTGTTTTGTAAGTTCATGATGTTTGCTGAACACTTATAGTTTATGTATGTTCATGTATGAATGATATGCTTCAATAAATTGTTTAAAAAAAAAACCACAGGAGAAATTAATTTAAAAATATATTTTTATTTAACCCAATATATCTAAAATATTAACATTTCAACATGTAATCCATATTATGAAAACTTTACTAATAAGCTGTTAATATTCTTTGTCTTTATACTAAGTTTTTGAAATCACGTATGCATCTTATTTGGACAAGTCACATTTCAAGGTCTCAATTATCACATGTGGATGTGGGCTACTATATTGGCTAGCACAGAGTAGCATTATCAAGTCCAAGAGATCCTATTAGTATAAATAAGGCAAAACATTTTGTCTTTCTTTTTCCCATTCTCATTTTCTTTCCTTTCTAGATTCAGTTAGAAGGACAATGTAGTTGCAAAAAGCAGTAGCAAATTAGAAATCAAAAATAGTCTAATTTTAAATCTTGGAGTCTAATAAAATTTGTACAAATTAATCTTGCCAGTAAATAATGGATGTTATGAATGAGAGGGATTATGTTGCTAAATGATATTCCCTATGGGTCAGTGCTTAACATGTAGAAGGTAAGAATTATGTTAAATAGGTCCCTGCCTACCTGAAGTATTCAGATGGAAAATGTAATCAACTGTGTGTTGTCTATAAACCACGTGGAACAGTCTTTTCTTTTTACTAAAGTTACTTGCTTGCTGAATATTATTGTTTAGCCTATGTATTTAGATCACAATTAGTATTTTTAAAATGCTATGTTTCAAAGTATCATTACTGTTACTAAAATATTCCTCTGAATATTTTAAGGAGCAGATTTTCATGCTAAGATGACAGGAATGAAATATAGTAATATATGCACAAATAATGTGTGTCCATGTCATCTAATTCATTATCCTATCACAGGATAAACCCTATTTGTCTTTGTTAGTACTTGTTTTACATCAGCTTTTAAAATTTTTATTTTATTTTTCATTAGATAAGGTGCAGCTTTACAGAAAAATCATGCAGAAAAACAGACTGTAGATATCATCTCCTCCCCCCAGTTTTGTAATAGTGTGGTATCTTTGTTAGAATTGATGCAACATTATTATTATAATTATACTATTAACTATGTTCTTAGTCTACATTATTGTTCACTGTGTTGTACAGTCCTGTGTTTTTGTTTATTTTTATTCTAATAATATATATAGATACAACCTAAAATTTTACCTTTAAACCACTTCAAAACATAATTCAGTGAAGTTCTCATTACATTCATAATGTTGTTCTTCCATCACCACCATCCATTACCAGAACTTTCCATCACCGCAAACAGAAAATTTGTACCAATAACTCCCCATTCCCTACCACTGCACCAGGCCCTGATAACCTGTATTCTAATTTCTGACTTTATGAATTTGCTAGGTCTAATTAGTTCATGTTGGTGGATCATACAATATTTGTCCTTTTGTGTCTGGCTTATTTCATTCAACATGATGTCTTCAAGTTTCATCCATGTTGTAGAATGTACCAGAATCTCATTTCTTTCGTTGCTGAATAATATTCTATTGTATGTATATGCCATATTTTTCTTTCAGATTTTGTTATTTGGTAATAGAGAGAACAATATGAATCCTTAACTTTTTGTACTTCATGAATAAACTATTTCATGCAAAAAAAGAAATTTTGCAAATTTAGTTTTATATTTCCCCATCCTTTATGTTTTACTTGTTATTCAAAATACGTTTTTAAAAATTTTCAAGATATTTACCATTTTCATTCTTAACTCAGGATCCACATTTCCATCTGGTACCATACCATTATTATTTAGTCTAAGAAAATTCTTTTAGTATTTCCTGCAGCACAGATCTCCTGGCAACACATTCTCTTAGTTTCATTTTAAAAGAATTTTTTTTCCATTATTTATTGATATTTTCTCTGCATATAGACTTCTGGATTGACTTTCTTTATAGCACTTAAAATATGTTGTTCACCGTTCTTTTAGTCCCAGTGGCTCTGATAAGGAGATTGCAATTTCCCTGTGTAGTTTATGACTTTTTTCTCTTACTGCTAAAATTTTGCTCTTTATATTTGGATTTCAAGACATTAACTTTAATTTGCCTTTCTTTGGACTTTATTTGCATTTTTTTTCGGCTCGGTGTTTGTTTAGCATATTGTGTCTGCACATTTCTGACATTTATTAAATTTGGGAAAGCTTTAGCTAATATTTCTTCAAATAGGTTTCTGTTAACTGACCCCTGTTTTCCTGGCATTCCAATTACACATATGCTTGCTCATTTGTTATCATCAAGCATGTTCCAGGGGCTCTGTTCACTTTTTTTCTATCTCTTTTCTATCTGTTCTTTACCTTAGATTATTTGCACACGTTTATCCCCTAGTTTACTTACTTTTTCCTGATATGTCCATTCAGCTGTTAAATCCATCCTATTAAAATAACAGGCAGCTATTAATTTACTTAAGAAAGTGGATTTTTCAGTTCTATGATTTCCATTTGGTGATTTTTACAATCATTTCCATTTATCTGCTGAGGCTTCATATGTCTCTGCTGAGAAAACTTCTCACATAAGGGCCAAAGGGTGTTTCTTACAGAAATAAAAAGCAATTAAATACTGCATTTTCAAGATAAAGGATTCAGATATTTCTTTTGTGAGATCCTTTTACATTCTACTTTAAAATAAGTAGGTTTTATCTTCTTCTACTTCACTTTTGCATAAGCCATTTTACTCATCCAAAGATATTATAAAGTGTCTTATAATAGCATATCCTATAAAACATCTCTACTATGGAGGATATTGACAGCCCTCCAGGCCATTCATTGCACGAATCAATCAAGTTTTTTTTTTTTTTTCTCACAGTTAAATGTGAGTGAGTGGAAACCTCTGTTTTTCTCCCTGATTTTCCTGAGGATCAAATATCCCCAAATATTATTGGTCTCTTTTCTTATCCATACAGCAATTATCTATCTCATCCTTACACTGACTTGATGAAATCTATTTATAAAATCCTTTTGCAACTTCAAAATTTTTAAAAATTCCAAAGTCCGCATAATAGAAGTAAATAAAAAATATTGTGTGATTGTATTTTAAATGATAATTTCAATTTTTGAACTTTTTTTTTTTTTTACTTTATATAGGGTCTTTTTAAAATAAAATTTTCAGGGGTAAAAGTAAGCTTAAATGGATGTGTGTTTAATCTTAATTCATTTATTTGTTCACCTATTGAGCAAATATTTATTAAGCATCTACTGTGAGTCAGGGAACATGCTGGGCGTGGGGATAAGTGGTAAACAAGGCAAATAAGATCCATGTCTTCAATGGAGCTTATATTCCAGTGAGTGAAAAGGAAAGAAATAATTCTACACAGAAACTTGTCTAATTTTAAAAGAAAAGAATACAAGGGGAAAATAAAAAAGCCAAGATAGAGAAGAAGAGGCGATTTATTTTGGGGGGTCATTTAAGTAGAATGAAGACATTCTAGGCAGCAGTCTCTTTCCATAGGAACCTAACACAAGACATCTGTTACAAGACAACGTTAAAATGATTTTGTGTCACCACTGAAGGCACTGCAGGAGAAATGCAAAAGCTAGGGGGAAAGTGTCAGAGTGAGGAGGGATCTTCAGAAAGGCAGAAATCTGGAGATGAGCCCGAAGAACAATGAGTACTCCACTAGACTCACAAAGTTCTCAGCTGTGGTGAGAGCAGAGGGCAATTTTCCAAGATTCAAAAACTGGCAGCTTGACAATAAAGCATTAAAGAAATTTCCAGAATCTCATCAATGTTGTTCAGATTTAAAGCCCTGCCTCTGTGAATGATCAGATACTGTGTTCAGAACAGTTGATACCAATGGGAGAGTTAAATGTAACCAAAACTTCAAAAAGCCAAGAACCCACTTTAATTACCGATTAGTAAACTCAGTTGCCCCTGACATTTGGCCTGACAGAGTAAAAGGACAAGAATTTCAGTTGGTACATTAGTAGATATTATTCTTTAACATGCAATTTAAATCACAAAATTGAAAATTACAAGACATTCAAAGAAGAAAAAAATAGCACATGATTAAGATAGGAAACAGTCAATAAAAATAGACACAGAAATGGCCCAGATGTTGGAATTATTACACAGAGCCTTTAAAGTAATATGACAAGTATATGAAAGACTCTGAGGACACCAAGCATGAACATAGAGGGTATTTCAGGAGAGAAATGGGAATGGAAATGCTACAAATAAAAATAAGGTATTAGAAATTGAGGATTCATAAAATCACCTTAGCAGTCTGCAAATAGCATTCACTTATTTATCAATCATGGTTGTCTATTCTTTCTTGCAGATCCACACTTTCCTCTGCTTTTATTTCTTTTCATTTTGAAGAACTTCTTTTCATTTATTGTTGTATCAGTCTGTTTAAAGTGAATGTTCTGAGCCTTTTTTGGGAATGAAAGTATGTTCATTTTGCCTCATTTTTAAAAGGTATTTTGTTGTACATAAAATACACAAAACTGAGAGACTGGTAAAAAAAAAATTTGTCCAGGTTGAAATACAGAAACACATACAATACAAAAAGAGTACACAAAAAAATGAAACAGAATCCCCAAGTTATTTGGGACAAAATCAAACAATCTAACATTTTTCTACTTAAAGTCCTGGAAAGAGAGAAGAGAGAATAGGGCAGAGAAATAGTTTAAGATGTAATTGCTATAAATTTTCTAAAAATTTATAAAAATATATATATAAACTACACCAAAAAATAATGTCTAAGAAAAATCCAAGATAAAGAGAAAACCATAAAACATCCTCTCCTTGAAATAAAGAACAACTACATATACAAGAACAATTACAAAAATGACGTATTACTTCTCATAAAGAACAATGGAAGACAGGAAAATAAAGAAACCTCTTAAAGTGTCAAATGAGAAAAAACTGTCAAACAGATTTTATATGCAACAAAATATCCACAATTTATTTACCCATTTCAACGATGGTTGACATTTGGGTTATTTTTGGCTGGGAGTTTTACAACAATGGCACAACGACTTTTGGATGTGCATCCTGGTGGCACAGCTGTGCAGTTTCTCTTAATGTTGCTGGGTGCTCAGATTTACTAGATTCTAGGCAATTTCTGTACCACATTAATTAAGAGTTATCTTTTCATTGATATAAAGGCAGTGGCAACCAGAGGTTCTGAGGGGAGGGAGAGGGAAGAATAGGTACAACATGGGGGCATTTTTGGGATATATGTGTGTGTGTGTGTGTGTGTGTGTGTGTGTGTGTGTGTGTGTGTTAAGGTGAAATGAATCATCACTCTTTCACATATTTCCCGAAATTTTCAAGATGAATTTGCTGTATGTTTTATGTTGTTTCAGCTCTCAAATGCTTATGGCACATTTTCTTAGAGCTCTTGTGATCATTTTTAAAGACAGTTTTTGCCAAATTAAAGACATAAAAGGTACTATTTTGTATAGAATATAGTTGAGAAAAACTAAAAATATGTCACTTTTTGCAATACCTAAGTTTAGAAGAATGTGTTCTGTAAATTTTTATCTCAGATATGAATAAACTACTGTGTTTCATGCACTATATTTTATGAGATACATTAGAACATTTTAAGTTAAACATAAATTTATTATTAATGTAGTTTTGGCATCGTATATTCATGATCAAATCGTAAGATAGCATGCCCACAGGTTTAAACATTTCTTGACTCTTCTTTATGTTTCATTATAGGTGTGTTAAATTATTGTTAAGGTCTTTCCTTTGGGAATGTTACATGCATAGGGAGTTTCTGTTTTATGACTTCTGCATTCCAGTCCTGATACATCCCTAAAAATCTGTCACTTCAATTTAAATAGTAAAAGACAAATCAAGTTTCCTTACAAGAACTCAGAAGTTCTTAAAGTCTGATTCACTATTTGTTGCAATAAGCAACAAACCAACTTTATGAAATCAAGGAACTGCTGTTTCTGCCCTATCACATTTCTTTCTCACCCACACACATTCTCTTCAACATCCTCCCTCAACTTTACAAGTAATAAATGGCAACAGATCAATGAAAATGGCATTGTTTATATGGCAACATCCTTTAGGCATAGTCAGCTTTCAACTATGAATTCACGTAAAATAGCAGGCCCAGGGACAAGGCTAGCACAAAGGTATGATAAAGACAGAAGTCAGCTGAAAGATACAAAAAGGGTCAGAGTGTGCGAAATTGGTGGAAAATAAACAATACACATGTCGAAACCAGATGGTGACTTGTCTGTGAGAGTGTCTGTTTCACTTACCAGGACCCAGAATGATTAGGTCCTTCTTGACTCATCAGACTTCTCTCCCACCACCATTGGTCTTTATTCACCAAACGCTAACCCACATTAACTTGCTTTCAGTTGGGTTCAGTTAAAGGAGTTAAGCTTCTCCTGCCACAGGACCTTCACAAGTGCCATTCTTTATACTTGGAATTCTCTTCTCCTCCCTTTTCACCTAGTAGCTTATTCTTGCCTTCCTGATCTCAAATGCCATTTCTTCACGTGATAAGATTTCACTGCCCAATCTAAACTAGTATCTTTATCTTTTTATTGATAGAACTCATCACATTTTGAGGTCATGTATTTGGTTTTTTTTTCTAAACTTCTAAGTAAATGAAACCATCAGCATCATTATATTTTTGGCTGTATCTATTACCAATGTTTGACTCTACTTTGTTTGACCACTCTGTACTATTTTTTATTTTGTTGTATTGACTGTTTTATAACTCATAAGTAAGAATTAAAAGGAAAACATTCACTCAAAGCTTACTACCGAGGCATAACAACATTTAATGGCACTGTTATGGTGAAAAAAATTAGAGAAAATCCAAATGTCATCAGTAGATAAATGTGTAAATAAATTATGGTATATCCATTTGTGATGGTTAGGCTAATGTATAAACTCTGCCAGGTAATTGTGTCCAAGTGTTTGGTTAAGCGAGCACTGGGCTAATTGTAATACAAAGACATTCATGGACTTTGGTCACCAGTGAGTTTCCTGTGTGGATGGCTGATTACATTTGCATCAATCAGGGAGATTGCCATCAGCAATGGGTGATGCTATATCCAATCAGTTGAATGCCTTAAAAGGGGAAGTGATTTCAACATTCTGAGAGAATTTCCCAGCTCATCTTTGGACAGCTGTCTCCCGGAAACGCACCAAGGATCTTCACTGGATTTTCATCGAAGGCCCTGGTTTGCAGTCTGCCTGTGCAACCTGGACTTGTGCATCCCCACGGTCACATGAGAGACTCATAAAGTCTCATATTATTGACAGATATCTCCTGTTAATTCTGTTTCGCTAGAGAACCCTGACTAATACAGCTTGGTACTGGGAGTGGTTCTTGAGGAACAAAGTCTTAAACATGGGATGTCTGAGGTGGTTCTGGTAGTTTTGCAATTGGATCTCTACTCTAATTGGATTCAAGGATGCTAATGACTCCCTTTCCAATAATGAAGAGGTTGCTAACAGTCCATGGTGTGAGCTGGCAACAGAGATATGCAAAATAGCATCACTGGATTCCCCTACTTCCACGCTTATAAGAAGCAAGGATCCAGGTGAGAGTGTTTTCAACACCTTAACAAAGTTTTGTGGAGGAAAAAGGTATAATGATGTTGTCTGACTCCTCCTAGATACTCTGGATACAGTTACAAAAGAAAGAGATGAGCTGAAGTCTTCATTTGAAACTTAAATGCTGCGTGAATGATGTGAAAGTTTCTATGTGAGCTCTGAAAGAAAATCTTGTCTCCTGTAGCCACAGACTTGAGGTATCTGAGAATCAAACTCAGATTCTCATTGTATGAGTAGCAGAATGACAAAGGAAACTAAAATCTCAACCCTGCAGGGTTTCTGCAGTTAAAGTGAAGGCATTGATTGGAAAGGAGTGGAACCTAGAGGATTGGGATGGAGACATATGGGATGATGATAATATTGGTGGGAACATTGGAACCCTAAATTCTGCTGAGACTTTACCAGATAAACCTGTGAAGGTCTGCCCTGTGGAGACCATACCTTGTCAACCTTGTATCATCCAACCTCCAGCCTCCAGCCTGCCCCAGGGAGTCTGGACATCCTTTCAGCCCTGAGGTAGGTACCAGCCAAATGGAAGCCTGCACTGCCCAGACTCTGTCCTGCTCTGGGGAGTCTGAACCTCTTCCCAGCCCTGAGGCAGGTACCAGCCAAACTCCGGCATGCACTGCCCAGCCTCCAGTCTGCCCTTAGGAATCTGCATTCTAACCCCTGCCTGAAGAGATTAATCCTGTCTCACTGGAAGAAAATGCAAATTAATGCTTTGAGGTCAGTAGCTCAGACATTTCTAATCCTTCTTCTTACCCACCCCCACCACCTCTCTTGTCTTCCAGACTTGTTACTAGACTAAAATCACAACAAGCCCCCAAAGGAGAAATACAAAGTGTGACCCATGAGGAAGTACGCTATACTCTGAAAGAACTGCATGAGTTTTCCAACTTATATAGACAGAAATCAGGGGACTATGTGTGGGAATGGATACTAAAGGTATGGGATAATGGTGGGAGGAATATAAAGTTGAATCAGGCTGAATTTATTGATATGGGCCCACTAAGCAGAAATTCTGGACTCAACATTATTGCTCGAGGGGATAGAAAGAGCTCTAACAGTTTGTTTCTGTGGCTGACTGAAACATGAACCAAAAGATGGCCTAACATGTCTGAGGTTGAGATGCCTGATTTGCCTTGGTATACAGTAGAAGAGGGAATTCAAAGGCTTAGAGAGATTGGAATGCTTGAATGGATTTACCATTTGAGACCTGCCCACCCACCCCTGGAATGCCCAGAGGACACACCTTAAACCAGGACTTTGAGGAATAAACTTGTAAGACTAAATCTGTCTTCTCTGAAGAGCTCTGTGGTTGCTTTTCTCTATAGTCCAGCTATTACTGTAAGGAGTGCTGTAATGGAATTGGAATCCTTAAACATTATGGGAATGACCGAATCGCGGTCCTGTAAAAGTCGAATATGGGCAGTTAATTGCCAAAGGCAAGGTGGGCGTAGCTACCGCAATGAAAGGCAGATTCAAAGCAGCACTCAAAACAGTCTGTGTCACATGGAGTTATGGCGTTGGCTAATAGATCATGGGGTACCTAGAAGTGAAGTAGATGGGCAAGTCTGCTAAATTTCTTCTGGATCTGTATAAACAGAAGAGTTCTAGGTCCAGTGAAAAAAACCCTAACTCAAATTATAAACACAGAGAATCACGGCCCCTTAATCAATTCTCAGACTTGAGACAGTTTACAGACCCAGAGCCCCTTGAATGAGGAGAAGGCCAGGTCCCCTTGGGATAGGATCCTCTTAAATTGCCAAAATTTTATACTGTTAATCTTCCTCCCACCTTTCCCCAAGGAGACCTACGGCCTTTTACCAGAGTTACTGTGCATTGGGTAAAAGAAAATGATCAGACATTTTGGGGATTGTTAGACACTGGCTCAGAAGTGACATTAATTACAGGAGACCCAAAACGTCACTGTGGTCCACTAGTCAGAGTAGGGGCTTATGGACGTCAGGTGACTGATAGAGTTTTAGCTCAGGTTCATCCCACAGTGGGTCCACTGGGTCCCCGGACCCATTCTGTGGGTATTTCCCCAGTTCCAGAATGCATAATTGGAATAGAAATACTCAGTAACTGGCAGAATCCCCACATTGGATCCCTGACTTGTGGAGTGAGGGCTATTAAGGTTGGAAAGGCCAAGTGGAAGCCACTAGAACTGCTCCTACCTAGCAAAACAGTAAATCAAAGGCAATACTGGATTCCTGGAGGGATTGCAGAGATTAGTGTCACCATCAAGGATTTGAAAGATGCAGGGGTGGTGATTCCCACCACATCCCCATTCAACTCTCCTATTTGGCCTGTGCAGAAAACAGATGGATCTTGGAGTATGACAGTAGATTAGAGTAAACTTCACCAGGTGGTGACTCCAATTGCAGCTGCTGTTCCAGATGTGGTCTCATTGCTTGAGCAAATCAACACTTCCCCTGGTACCTGGTATGCAGCTATTGATCTGGCAAATGCTTTTTTCTCAAATGCTATTAGTAAGGACCACCAGTAACAGTTTGCTTTCAGCTGGCAAGGTCGGCAGTATATCTTAACTGTCCTGCCTCAGGGGTATATCAGCTCTCCAGCCCTAGTCATAATATTGTCTGCAGGGACCTTGATTGTCTCTCTCTCTCTCCCACGAGACATCACACTGGTCCATTATATTGATGATATCATGTTGATAGGACCTACTGAGCAAGAAGTAGCAAAGACTCTAGACTTTTGGTAAGGCATTTGCGTGAGAGAGAATGGGAGATAAATTCAACAAAAATACAACAAAATAGTGAAATTTCTAGGTGTCCAGTGTTGGGGGGCATGTCGAGATATCCTTCTAAAGTAAAGGATAAGCTGCTGCATCTGGCTCCCCCTATGACCAAAAAAGAGGCACAGCACTTAGTTGGGCTCTTTGGATTTTGGAGATAACACATTCCTCATTTGGGTGTGCTACTCTGGCCCATTTACAGAGTGACCAGAAAAACTGCTAGTTTTGATTGGGGACTGGAACAAGAGGAGGCCCTGTGAAAGGTCCAGGCTGCTGTGCAAGCTGCACCTACCACTTGAGCCATATGATCCAGCAGATCCAATGATGTTGGAAGTTTCTGTGGCAAATAGAGATGCTGTCTGGAGCCTTTGGCAGGCCCCTATAGGGGAATCACAACGTAGACCCTTAGGATTTTGGAGCAAAGCCTTGCCATCCTCTGCAGATAACTACTCCCCTTTTGAGAAACAGCTTTTGGCCTGCTACTGGGCCTTAGTAGAAACTGAACACTTAACCATGGGCCATCAAGTTACCACGAGACCTGAGTTGCCTATCATGAGCTGGGTATTGTCTGATACACCAACCATAAAGTTGGGTGTGCACAGCAGCACTCCATAATAAAGTGGACATGGTATATGTAAGACAGGGCTCAAGTGGGTCCTGAAGGCACAAGTAAATTACATGAGGAAGTAGCCCAATTGCCCATGGTCACCACCCCTGCCATGTTACCTTCTCTTTCCCAGCCCACAGCTTTGGCCTCTTGGGGAGTCCCTTACAATCAGTTGACTGAGGAAGAGAAAACTTGGACCTAGTTTACAGATGTTTCTGCACAATAGGCAGGTACCACCAGAAAGTGGACAGCTACAGCACTGCAGCCCTTTTCTGGGACATCCCTGAAGGATAGTGGTAAGGGCATATCCTCCCAGTGGGCAGAACTTTGAGCAGTACACCTGGTTGTTCATTTTGCTTGTAAGAAGAAATGGCCAGAGGTGTGTTTGTACACTGATTCATGGACTATTCCCAATGGTTTGGATGGATGGTCAGGGACTTGGAAGGAATATGATTGGAAAATTGGTGACAAGGAGGTTTGGGGAAGAGGTATGTGGATAGAACTTTCTGAGTAGGCAAAAAACATGAACATATTTGTGTCCCATGTGAATGCTCACTAGAGGGTTATTTCAGCAGAGGAAGATTTTAATAATCAAGTGGATAAGATGACCCGCTCTGTGGCTAATGCTCAGCCTCTTTCCCCAGCCACTCCTGTCATTGCCCAATGAGCTCATGAAAAAGTGGCCATGGAGGTAGGGATGGAGGTTATGCATGGGCTCAGCAGCATGACTTCCCCTCACCAAGGCTGACTTGGCTACAGCCACTGCTGAACGCCCATTCTGCCAGCAGCAGAGACCCACATTCAGCCCCTGATATGGCACCATTCCTCGAAGTGACCAGCCTGCTACCTGGTGGCAGATTGACTACATTTTGGACCACCTTCACCATGGAAGGGGCAGTGATATGTTTTAACTGGAATAGACACATACTCTGGATATGCTGGATATGGGATTGCATTTCCTGCATGCAATGCTTCTTCCAAAACTACCATCCGTGGAATTACCGAATGTCTTATCTACTGCCATGGCATTCCACACAGCATTGCTTCTGATCAAGGAACCCATTTCACAGCAAATGATGCATGGGAATGGGCACATGCCCATTAAAAAAATAAAAAAAAAAAACAAAAAGTAAAATAAGTATAGTGCATTCCTATAATGAAATACCACGAAAGCATGATTATGATGGCAAATGTGTATCTCTTAGATATATTAAATCTTAAAAGAAAATTTCAAAAGACTATGTATGATATAGTCCCATTTGAAAATAGCATTTTTATATGTGCATATGTTTAAAGAAATATTTGATTATTGATAGTGTGTCAGATTTCAGATAATTAAATAGTGATTTTTATCTTACTTTACCTTTATTTGCAACTACAGTGTACTTATCTATGTGTGCACAAAAGAAGGGTTAGAAAAGCACTATCTTTTTAAAAAATATATTTAGTGTGTGTTTGTGTAGGGTTGTGTGTGTAGGGTTGTGTGTGTTTTAATATCTGGGAGTACAAGTCCCTTCTCATCCTTTTACACAGCTTTCTTGGCTATTCACACATTATTTTTTCAGATAAAATTTACATATTTTTGTCATTTTTTGGAAAATCCATTTCTATCTTTACTGGAATGAAGTAAATGGAAAACATATACTCACATTTCTTACCCAGTAAAATTTACATTTCTATTCACACCTCTTTTCCTTTATGCCTCTGATTAAATATACAAAGATATACACACATACCTACATACATATTCCTGTGTAAATGATATATATTTCTTGAAAATTTATTCATTTGGTCTTTTACAATTTATATTTTTTCTTATTTATTATATTTAGCTTTTATTTCAATTTTGTATTTTTCATATATGCCATATATGTTTATTTATTTTGAATTTAGTTGTTGTGGTGGTCTGGAGCTATATACCCCAGGAAAACATGTTCTTAAACTTAATCCACTTCTGTGGGTTTGAACTTATTGTAAATAGGACGCTTTGATGAGATTATTTCAGTTAAGGAGTGATCCAATTCAACGAATATGGTCAGAATGAAACTCAGACAGAGAGAAAGCCATGGGAAGCAAGAGCTGAAGGTCAATGGAACCCAGAAGAGAAGGGAAAGGCAGGAGAGGCTGCCATGCTCATTGCCATGTGACTGAGGAGCCCAGGACCAAGGATCTCCAGCAGCCAGTTCCAGAAAGCCAGTCTTTGGGAAGAAACATCACCTTAATGATACCTTGATTTGGACTTTTCCCAGCCTCAAAAATGTGACCCAATAAATTCCTATTGTTAAACCCAACCCATTGCATGGTATTTGTTTTGGCAGTCAGAAAACAAACAGTGTTTGTAATAAATTGTTGTTACTTCTATTAAGTTTTCAGTTGATTTTCTTCATTTTATAGATAGAATATAAATTTTCTTCAGAACATAGATAGGTAGATAATTTTTTATTTCATCGCAGTAGTTATATTTTATTTCCTCTACATCCTTACAGTGACTCTGATAATTAAAGCAATGCTAAATAATGTTAGAGATGTTTGTATTTATTTTTCCTGACTCTAATGGAAGTGTCTATATCTATGCTACATTAGACATGAAGACATGTTCCAGAGGTAATATTCTTCTATTCTTGGATTAAATTTGTTTCTTAATTTTTTGTTTGTGTTATTTTTTAATAATCAAAATGGAATTTTGAGGTATTAAAATATGTTTGGGGCATCTATTGGAATAATTCAATATTTTCTCATGTTATATACATGCTGACTGTTTTTAAAGCTATACTCTTTGTCTCTCTCAAATAATAGTAATAATCTTCATACAATAGCATACTTTATTTTGAAAGCATTTTACACAATTTCACCAATTTATTCTTTTTAGATTAAAATTAAATGGCTAGAAAATCCATTCAAGTAGGATTTGAACCAAATAGTTGCATTACTTCCACCCCAGCTTGTCTTCCACTTTATAAAATATCTTTTTGTATTTTATGAGATGCTGCTTTTTAAGTATAACCCAATCATGTGAGTGACTTTTCAGTTAGCAAGAGATAGCTTTGGTTCTGTGAAACATTTGTGAGCAAAGTACCATGATGTCTTTCCAACTTCCCTACCCAAACTTCTTCAATGTGAAATATTGTCTTGGGAGGAAGTACCATCAGAGAACATAACTGGATTATGTCTTATATGGTACTCAACTGTTAACTGATGAAAACTATTTCTAGCCTAGAACTTTATTGTTTGATACTGGAGCTGAGGATGGTTTTGGCAGTAAATTATTGTACATTTTAAAATTTGCCCTCTCACAAGTTGTTTTGAAGGTGGTTAGGATGGCAGTAAGATTGAAAAGAACTTTTGCTAGGTGCATGCATTTTCTGTTTAAATTTTCTCCTTGTTGGTTGCATAGTAAATAGAGTTCTTGGATCCGATCAGGAGCTATATCTTACATCACATTATCCCCATCTCAATAATACTGCATTTGTACATCTCTTACAATAGCTATTATTTATAAAATGGAAAGTAACAAATGTTGACAAGGATGCAGAGAAATAAGAACATTCATTCATACATGGCTGCTAGGAATGTAAAATTGTGCAGCTATGGTGCAATCAGTGTGGCAGTACCTTAGAAGGTAAAATGTAGAATTAATATCTAGAAATTCTATTCAAGAAATATATCCAAAAGGATTGAAAATGGCAATTGAGCAGATATTTGTAAACTATTGTTCATAATAACATTGTGGTATATACAAAGATTGCAATACTATTCCACCGTTAGAAGAACTATGGTCCTGATACATGCTACATGAATGAACCTTGATGACATCGTGATGCATGAAATAAGTCAGATACAGAATGATAAATATTATATGATTTCATGCATATGAAATAATTAGAATAAGCAAATTCACAGAGATAAAGTAGATTAGAACTTCCTATGGGCTGGGACCTGTGAGGCGGGGGATTTATGGTTAATGGATGCAGAGTTTCTGTTTAGATGATGAAGTTTTGGTAGCGGATGATGGCGATGGGGGCACAATATTGTAATTAATAGCACTGAATTGTATATATATATGTAAGTGGTAAAAATGGGAAATTGTGTTGTATATATGTTACCACAATAAAAATTTAATATTTTTAAAAATTATTGCAATGGACATGCAATAAGTGCTCAGTAAATGCTTGTTGAATGAAACCCACAAAAGCAGAATGAATTGGAAGGGGTAAATCAGAAGCATCACTTATTCTCTTATAATCTATGCTTTAATTTACAGGACTGGCTTCAATTCCAGTGGTGAGTCTTATTAATAGAACAAAATTACTGGTTTGTGCGTTCCTTTGAAAACATTTAACACATGGATATCCAATCAATCAATTATTTATTATTTTTATTATTTTTTATATTTTATTTATTTTTTAATAAAATATATTTTATTTATATTTTTAATATAAATAAAATATTATTTTATTTATATTTTATTATTTTTCCACTACTATGAATGAAAATCTCCTTTGTGGCAGGCAGTATCTGTGTGTTGAGAACACGGTAGTGAGGGAAATGAACAAAGCCTCAACTATGATAATCATTACTCATATACGAAAGTCTGTTGCAGAGAATGGTAAGTATTATGAAAAAATAAAAATGAAAAATAGGAAAGAGAGTAAATAGGTTGAAGCTGCAGCCTGCAGTAGCTCAGGGGCTCAGGGACAACCTCTCTACAGGTAATGTTTCAGCTGAAACTTGAATAGTTGAAACAGGTTCCTGCTTTCCTTCACGTGAAAAAGGTTGAAGTCAGTGTAGTTAATTCCTTTGAATAAACATGCACTCGATTACATTTTCATTTTTTTCTCCAGGGGAGACACTGCCTGCCACAGCCTCCTTCTGCTTCATTCCAAAACAAAAATACCGTAGAGAGATAGACACATGCCTTCCTTGGGAGTGATTCCTACTTTAGTTAGGAACAAAATGGTGTTAGCCCAACACCCGAATATTGATTTATACTTGTGTCAGTATCCTTACTAGGGAAATATATGGAAATTGCTATCAACAGTGCTGCCTATAACTTTAGAGAACAATTAAAGTTGTTTAGAAGAGAAGCTGAAAATAGGGGGTGAAGATGTTTAAAATCTGCTTTCTATATTCCTGGAATCAAACACTTTCCTTGGCTCTTGCGAAGACAGACCCTCAAATCTCACAGCCTTATATGATATAATAATGTGTGCCTTTGATACAGTTTCCAAATGATTGTGTATATTAGCACTTTGTAAAACAAATGACAGTTAACAGAGCAAGAAGTTACATGAAGGCACAGTTCCAATCATGATAAACCCCATGAAGTATCAACTCTGGTTTACAGTATTTATGGTTTATTGTATCCGCTACCTAGTCCCACTCCCAACAGAGATAATACTGGGGTCGGCCAAATACAATGAAGAGGGAACAAGAGCATGAACTAAAATCCACTGGTTGCTTGGGGATTTGAATGATTTAATAAACCATAATGCTCCCCAGTTTCTAAGTTCCCACATATGAAATGAACGTGTACTAATGCACCTCTCTAGAACACTGCAGTCATGAGATCACCCCGCTTACAAAAGCATAGCTTTAGGCACACCCTCAGTTTCCCTTCCAATTTAGTTAGTGCATAATACGGGGATGGATAATGTATTCTTTCAGATCCTTTAGTCCAAACATTGGATTTGGGCTTCTAGCTATAGGGGACCTGGTCCAACTCTCCTCTTAAGAAAAAATATAGTAGTTTCTCTATCCTTTTGGTTGTAAATATGTTAATCTCTTCTATAAAGTAACTCATTCTCCCCATTGGTGCCTGATGAAACCATGTTAAATTCAGGTAACATTGAGTCATTATATTTGGCTCATTTCCCTTGGCTTTCTCTTCTAAGGTGGAGCTATGCTGGAAACCTTGGGCTCTAAATGCATTTATGTTCTGCTAAGTATTTTCATCTGGAATAAATCAAGATTATTCCTTCCCTATAGAATTATTGTTATGATCAATCGGGTTTTCCCTTTCTAGAGTACCATTGTCCATCTTAACAACTTAAGTTAAGATTTATTGAGCTTTTGCAATATGCCAGGCCCTGTTCAATCACTTTATATGTATCATTTCATTCAAATATTTACTACATTGCTATGGAATGGATACTACTGCTATACTCATTTGCAAATGAAGGACTTTTGGCACCCAAGTATTACGGAAGGTGTAACAACAAGAACACAGGCAATCTGATACCAAAGTCAATGGTTTAGGTAATCATTGGCATATACTGTAGCAGGCAATGAGCTGTCAGGGGACTCAAGAGCAGTTTACAGAAGACAGAAGGCCTGAATGGACAGGTAAGTTCATGCTAGTGAAAGAAGAAGAAGCATGCTAGGTTATGCTAAAAATTGTGGCAGTTAAGCCATGCCGTGGCCAATATGGCACCAGAAGTCTTAACATACTAAGCATATGACTTACCACGAATAGAGTGCTTGACTATGGGATCAGAATTCAGGGTGTCAGGCCACAGCTGAAGAAACAGACTATACATGGAGCCCTAATATGGGAAGAAAAACATAAGGATAGCAAGTGTGGCATAAACTGAGCCCAAGGGAAATGGGCAAAGAGCAGTTTTGGGCAGAGAGTCCCTGAGAACAGATTGTGCTACAACTAGGAAGAATGGACCCATGTGTTGGCTTAAGCACTCCTCTTCATGTGTCTTGCCATTGACATAGACCTCAGTGTCGAAGCCTGATGATTTCTAGCATGGTCAAAAGCTTAGGATCTAGAAGGACATCTTCCAGGTCTAACAGGATAACACTAGACTATGGCCTGTAGAGAATAATCATAATTATCTGTAATTAGTAGGGAACAAATATCTTCACAACTGGTACAACTTTTTTGGTAAGTGGCTAAAACTGATATCTCTTATGCTGTTGTTTCACAAACCCTAGAAAACCCTAAAGGATTAGGCTGTATAAATGTATAAATAGACTAACTATGTAAGCATCTCTTCTGTGGGTAAGATTATCTAGTTCCAAATTGTTTAGAATCATAACATCCTCTATCATGTGTGTTCAGCGTACAATATTACATACCTCCCACAATAGAGGAAAAAAGTATTTCTGAGAGTGTTTGCTTCAACCAAACATTGTTAATACTATTGTGAAGCTAACTTCATGTAATGCAAAGTGCTGCAAAGATATAGACAGGCATCTATATGTCTTAGCAAGACTTTCAGTAAAATATTTTATTCTCTGTCTTCCCACCCTTAGATCCCTCTGTTCTGCGGTTAGGGAAATGGAATGGAAAGGAGGGAGGACAAGTTAAATTACTGAAATTAAGAATTTACCTGTGATGATAGCCCTTACTGGTTTCTTCACTCCTTCTGATATGTAGATGTGTGTGTGATAACATCACTTTGAAGCCTACTTGTAAAAACTTGATTTTTTTCTGCTAAAGAACAAGTAACTTCCATCTTTCAAAAAAGGTTTCCTAAAAATAGAGAATAAACTTCCAATGTTTGGGGGATGGGGTGGGGCGTGGGGCATAAGTAATCTCAAAACAAGTTTTTAAAAATTTACCACATTTTAGTTTTCATCAATTCCAAGTATAACTTACCAGGCATTCCCTTCAGCTTATGTTTAAACCCATGTGTATCTTGATGGAAATCCAATCCATATGTTTCTGATTCATTTACACTTAGCTCATCAAAATATTGTTTTGCAAGAGCTATTTGATGTCCAAAAAAGCTTTGAAAAGCTCTTTTTCTTAGAAACAGGAAGTCAGTTTTTGCCAAATATAAACAAACACATTCCCCTACTCTCTGTGCTCATATTTTAATTGGAAATGTAGAAGACAGAGGGTTAGAGAGATCACTAAACCTGTCCAAAAACAAATTCATTCTCTTTATGACACGGCACTGAAATGATTCTCATTTTCTTTGTCTTAAATTTTGTGTTTTTATTTTTGAGGGTAGGGGTAAATTTCCCTACAAGTGGTCCACATGTTTAGATTAAGATTCTTTATTTTATATTCATTGTTTTTAAAATATGTTTTTAATCTCAATTTTCTTAAATCATTTCTGTTAGGAAATTATCAGGTTTAAGCATTTGCCTGATAGAGTTTCAAATAAAATTATAACCACTTAGAATTCTCTCATAAACCTGTGAGTCTGGTCAGAAAAATAGCCTTGCTCTATGTGGTTGGCTTTAGTAAATGACCACATTGATGCCAGACTTAGTCATATCATTGCCTTTGTTCATATTCTCTAGCACTTCAAACAAAGCATGGTGAAGTCTTCCACAAATCCCGTACAGCAAGACATCAATCTATGGTGACAGGACCTAGAAAGTCAACTCAAAAAA